>DF362260.1:12294-29919 GCA_000787875.1 Solanum virginianum
ATATTTTAGATAGTAAAAGTAAAATTGAAATATTCCAAATAGGAAACACATACACCTGATCGTTTGAATATGAAATTTAAAAAATGGGGATCCTTTTTGCTTTTTTAAAATTTTTTATTTATAAATATCGGTCACTTATTATTAAAAGAAATTAAAAGATATAAGTTATAAAAGAGCATATATGTTTAGGATGTAAATTGCGAATTACTTCACTTATACAGTAACTATTTGTGGCTATCTATTAGATGATCTAGAACCAGAAGTGAAAGTTTTGGTTTTGGTAGATAGGGATCTCGTAAAAACTTTTTTTGAGGGATGAGCCAGGTGATAAAAATTATATTATATCTAGTATTTTCTATTTTTGGGGTCTGATATTTTTGAGCCAAGAGTCTTTTCGAAAATAGTCTTTCTATCTCTATGAGATAGTGGTAAAATCTGCGTACATTTTATCCTTCTTACACCTGATCACTTGTGAAATTCCAGAGAATATGTTGTTGCTCTATTTTATTTTATTTTTCAAAAGAAAAGCCTTATCCTAAATGATAGCATACTAGGAGTTGGCTTTATACTTGTTTTTTGTTTTCTTGTGCTTTGGCCAATTGTAGTGTCCACTTGAGAACATCTAAAATATATGGCTTTGCATGCCTTGCCATAACTTAATATATCCAATAATTGTTGTCATGCATTTAAGCACTTTTGTTTATAATTGTGTCCCTCTTCTTCTAAGACACCACGTGATTTACGAGTGTACCTTGGTCTCTTTAATTGTCAATGATACAAATATATTTATTTATTTACTATTATACTTGCCTATGTTGGATATAACCAAACCCCCCTCTAATTTAATTAACTTTTTGAGTAAAATATGTATATGATGATGTACGTCTTCTTTTTATTAGGTATTATGTATCTTTAAAGAATAGTTGATAATGTTATGTTAGTCATTTTCATTTTAATGCACGGGCGAAGTACAATAGTTGCGATATTTTGACTGGTGAACAGTTGTCCTCCTATAGTTTCTCCCAAAGAATATTTTTATAAAATTGTGACATGCTATATTATAATATAAATTGTTTGATTTTAGGTGGAATGTTCATCCTTCCTAATTCATCTTTCTACTTCTCAGGTATATGATTTTTAAAATTTATTATCTTAATTTTGTTTAGTATTGGATAGCTATAAAAGCTTTTAATCAAGGGTTATATGAGCCATTTAATTATTTTTAAAAGTTATTTTTTTTAGAACAAACTATATAGAAAATTTTGCCAAGTGAACTAAACTGAGAATAATGAAGTAAAAATGCCAAGTAAAATATTACTACTGATAGAGTATCACCAGGGGCGGATCTATCTTGGTGTTCGGAGGTTCATCGATTAAAAAATTATACTGTATATAAGATTAAATTTGAATATTAGGTCTATATAATACATTATGAACCCCTCAACATACTTGAAAGATGTAGTTCAGTAGTTTAAGAGGTTCATTTTCTGCCTGAAGATCGTAGTTGACACCTATTTTTTTTTAAATTTTGTCCTCTCTCGCTCCTTTCTCTTTTGAATTGAATAGGCAATTGGGCTTTGTTTCAGTCCAAATAAGCATTTGGGCCTGTGATAGATATATTTGTATAGTATATATTTATTATTTAATAGTTAGTCTTTTTTCTAGTTTGAACTTTAAAGCCTTAATTAAATTTTTCTAAATTTTTATTGCTTTGCAACATTAATACACTTTTCAACAAAATAAAAAGATAACACGATGCGTATCTCCTTTTATACGTTTTATATCATGCTTGTTCAATTTTTTTATATTAGGCTAATTTTACAATTTTATTAGTTTTTATGATTTATTTTATCAATTTTTATAGTTTTTTTTAATATATATATTTTTATCATTCAACATACATTAATATTGATGTTATTAAAAAAATTTAAAACTTTTTTTATCAAGTGTGTGTGTGTCTCTCTCTCTCTCTATATATATATATATAATTCAATCTTCACATCTTTTATAATAAAATAAGACATTGCAAAGCGAAAGTAAAAAAAAAGACATGATATTTTCTAAGAATAATTCTATGGTACACAATAAAAATGGAGCCAAATGTTAAAAGGGCACGGTAAGAAGGATAAAATTTAATAGCCACCGTACTTTGTTTTTCATCCTATAATTTTTTTGTATTTATTTATTTATATTTTGAACCACCTGAGTAAAATTCCTGGATCCGCCACTGAGTATCACTCATTTTATTTCAATTTATATAGCATAATTGAAATTTCAATAGTTAAACAAGTTTTCCTTTGACAGAAATTTACGATCAAAATTTAGATGTTTGAATCTAAAAATTGCCTCCTATTGTGCGTGAGTTCTTGCGACGCGAACTGCATGGCAACCACAGGAGAAACTTAAAAAGAAAAAAATGTTGAACGTAAGATAAAATAGGAGGAACAAGAAAAACAGGGATTTATGTTGTCTGAAAAAAAGATTTCTCAAGTAAAAGATAACCATCATCTTGTATTCATTTTTTATGGCTTACGATCATTGTTCTTGGTTGCCTCATCCGCATGGCCCTCATATCTTTTTCTTATTGAAGCTTTAGTTAAAATTGAGTCACACATTGCAAGGCCCATTGTGAGAATGGAATTCTCAACAAAATTTTAGATGGAATTCAAACTCGAAACC
The DNA here is from genome assembly GCA_000787875.1 of Solanum virginianum. Classification (NCBI taxonomy): domain Eukaryota; kingdom Viridiplantae; phylum Streptophyta; class Magnoliopsida; order Solanales; family Solanaceae; genus Solanum; species Solanum virginianum. The sequence continues at coordinate 14,974 of DF362260.1, forward strand.
TCTGATTAAGGGTGGAACAGTGACCACTACACCACAACACATTTGGTACATGCCCCATCTCAATCTCCCCACCCCCACACAATCTTCTTCACCTATATATACCCACTTCCCTATTCCCCTTTTTGTCACCTTCACTTCCCACTCCCAAAGAAAGGTAGAGCAACATTTCCACATAAATCTTCACTATTAGTTGGTTTATCTGGTAGTTAAATTTCACCAATGGCTGCTTCTGGATTTGAAGGATTTGAGAAGAGACTTGAACTACACTTCTCCGGCGATGATCCGTCGATCGAAATGGGAGGTTTCCGGCAACTGGATTTCGATTCCTTAGAGGAAGTATTACATGCTGTGCAATGCACCGTAGTATCAGCTGTTTCGAATCAATATTTTGATTCTTACGTACTATCAGAATCAAGCCTCTTTGTATACCCAACCAAAATAATCATCAAAACTTGTGGAACCACCCAGTTGTTGAAATCGATCCGTCCGTTCATCCATTTCGCATGCCAAATGGGACTCATCATAACAGAGTGTAGGTACACTCGAGGAAATTACATTTTCCCAGAAGCACAACCGCATCCACATACGAGTTTTAAAGAAGAAATTAATTACTTGCAGGATCAATTGCCTAATCATCTTTGCTACAGAAAGGCCTCTGTTATGCCTTCCAAATTCACTTCACATTCCTGGCACGTTTTCTCTGCTTCTGATAAGTTTTTCCCGATTCCCGTTCCCAATGATTTGTACACCGTGGAAATTTGTATGACCGATCTCGACCGGCTACTTGCCCGGAAGTTTTTTAAGAACCCGGATACAACCGGAAAACGGATGACGGAGGTGACCGGAATCGGAGAAATCAATCCGAATGCTTTGATTTGTGAATTTGCTTTTGATCCTTGTGGATACTCCATGAATGGGATTGACGGAGATCGTTACTCTACGATTCATGTGACCCCGGAAGACGGTTTTAGTTACGCAAGTTATGAGTGCGTGGGATCAATTTACGACGCTGACATTGGTAGGATTTTGAAGAAGGTGGTTCAGGTTTTCCGGCCGGGGACCATGTCGGTGTCCACTACGTGCTCGAGCAGCAGCAGCGAAATTTGTACCAGAATTGTTAAAGCCGTTGAATCACTAGGGATGAAACGGCGGAGCTGCACGATCGATGAATTCCCGGATGTGTTTTTGATACTTTAAGATAAGTTAGAAACTTATTCAGCAAATCAAACCCGGATCGATGAATTCCCGGCTGCCGGAACTGTGGTGTTTCAAACTTTTACGTCGAGGTGAATTATAATACTAAATATATAAAATTTTAATTTTGAATTTGTGGAAGGGAGGAAAAAGTTTGAAAAAGTACATGGTGAAACACTATTATGTTTACTTATTTTTTTTTTGTTCAATGTTTAATCGCTTAGAGTTTGATAAATTTACTGTTAATATTAATATGGGTGAAATCAAACTCCCTCCCAATTTTTCAAAAAAAAAAATAAAAAATTCTCATCTCAGTTTTTTTTTTTTTAATATTTGAAAAAGAGAGAAGAGGTACGTATTGATGAGGTAATACAAAGTATAAAATGCATGGGGCAACCTTCCCATGCCTAAGCGTGCTTCTAATGACACCAACTGTACTTAGCAACGATTGCGTCAACACATTCATCATATTCATGTATGGGGCAAATTATCAGATAAACTAAATAAATATGCTAATTATACATTTATTTATTTAATATATATAACATTGATCTCATTGTCATCAAGTTCGATTCAATTATAAATTTTTAAAAATGATTCATCCTAAAGATTAAAAAAAAAAAAAAGACAATAATTTACTTAAAGAAATGTCTCGTCTTGGTGCCATTTGAATCTTATCATTTTAATTCACAACTCTAATTGTGTTCATCTTTGTACTTATATTGTTAGATCAACTAATGTATAACATAACTGAGTAATGCATAAGCCAACTGATGTTGTGATCCAATGTACTAAATACCATTAGCTTAACTGATATTGTTGCACAAATAAAATATGCATCATGCCTTGTTTTATTCATCAGAGTTATGTATTTTTCCCATAAAAATAATACATTATGCGCATATAGATATACTAGTTTAGTGTATGTGCTTTGCACGTATATATCGCGTCAATCTAAAAAATTATATAAAAATAATACTTTTCATTAAAATAAACTACAATATTTATATAAATAAAATTAAATAAATGTTCTTAATTTGATGCAATAGTTCAAGCTTATTATGAAGGGGCAAAGATGAAAAAATTAATTTAATTACTAAAATATAGAGATAGGTTAATAATTTATGAATACGTAAAGTTGAATAGTTAGGAGTTAAATTATTAAAATTTATTTTTTAAAAAGATTCTTAAATATAAAAAGAGTAGTTTAATGTTTTACCGCAATTTTAATTTCTCTTTTTTTTAAAAAAAATAATTCTATTTTACAAACTTTTATTAATAATATTTTTTCCTTTCTCATTTACAACCTAGAAAATTATTTATACAAAATCGTCTTTTCACTATTTTGTTCAAATTACTATTTAATTTATCTTTATTATATATACGGAATCCTAAAATATATGGAGTCCTAAAATAATTCTATCGTACCCACCTAATCCTTCGCTTTTATTTTTACAAAATTATTTTTTACTTGCCTCAAGATTTTTTTAAATAAATTTTTTATTTTTGTTACATTCGGTACATAAGTAGAACAATATTTTTCTAAAAATGTGTACATATCTATAAAAAAATATAAACAAAGATTAAAATAGATCAGGAGCGGAGGGTAAGATGGTGAGATATAATTTTATTTATTTTAAAAAATAAAAATAATATCAATTTTTTTAAGGAGTGGAGGAGGGAGGTGAAATTTGATTTTTTTTTTTAGAAAATATTTTATAAAAGAGATTTTAAAAAATAAAACTGCGGCGATTGTTGGTGGTGGGGGGTAGAGGGGGCACGCGGGGTGGAGTGGGTGGAGTACGTGAAAAAAATATTTTAAATTTTTTATTTTTTAAAATAATATTTTTTGTGAGAGTATTAATATTTTAATCTTTAATTTTTAATTAATATTAATAGTTTATTTAATTTTTATTAAGGTAAAATATTTTATCTATGTGGTAAGTTTCTCCCCTCATAAAAAGAGAGTGTAATACACACACCAGTATTTTTTAAACTAACAAATGATAGTTTAGATATGAAACTCAAACTTCTAATAGTGTAAGTATGAAACTCCGAAAAAAAAAAATAGTTTCGATGTGTTTTTGATACTTTAAGATAAGTTAGAAACTTATTCAGCAAATCAAACCCGGAAGTACATTGTAACACCTTCAAGGCAGTGAAATTTTTTTGTCAACAAATTAAATTTGACCTTGTTTGCCCCAGGAAGTAGAGAGAATCCTGGCCAAATCATCTCAAGCATTCCGTTTTTCCGGGTGGTTTAATATCAACCCGGGCATGACACAACCTACTGACCACATGGTAGAAAATTGTGTGGCTCCCAATAGAACTTCAGGGGCCACACAATGAACGTCTGATTTGATGGCCAAGCGACGTAAGAATTTTCAGTTCGCCTCCATCTTTTAGGAGGAGAATTGAAGTTTTGAGATGTCGGTGAATGAGGCATTTGCTGAATGCTGGTTAATTTACTTTTCCTCATAAATCTCTTCAAATTATGTCTAATGTACTCCATCACCGCAATTTGAAATCTAGTAAAATACAAACACGATGAGGGAGGAAGCAAAGAATATTATTGAATTGTTCCTTTTAAATACTATATTAGAATTAGGATTCTATATATTATTGTTATGTAAATATTATTCATGCCTTTTGGCAGCAGCATGCACTTTGAAAAACAAGACATGCCTATGTTGACCTTTTACATTTCGGAATCAATATAGCCACGCAACGTCCCGCACCTTGAGCAGTAACATACCCGGTGTAATAAAGTCGATCTACTAGCACAATTCTGTGAGATTTTAACAAAATAAACGCACTGAAAGAACATTACAGACAAACTGACATGATACTAGGTTGGCCTTATCTATGTCGGGGCAATTTTCATCTTAAACGGGCTATTCAACACAATAGTCTGCTTTAACCTTGATCTACTATTCAATACAATGGTAGGACTTTTTGGTCCTTGGATTCACTTTCCACTGAACTTTCTTTATGTTTGTGCAGCTCGTTATCACAGTGGAGTTAACATCAGGACAACAGACCATGTGACCAGTTTCTGACAAGATACACTTGTTCGCATGATAATTTTAAACCTCATTTCCATCATGACAGTATCCCTCTGCAAGAGACATCCTTCACCTAGTTCCACCGAGGCCACATCCCCCAAATCTTTTCGAAATTTAGCTAGTGTCCAGTGTTGAATGAAGATTAAAACACAATTTTTTGGTCCTTCATATATCTTTTGAGAGAAATCAATGTTCGCATTTGTCATATATGGTGCTTATTTATAAAGATTCCTGATCCACTTATCAACTTCTGGTATTCGAAGGAATCAACCAAAATTTAAGCTTATACCAAATAAAGTACTATTGTAATGTAACGGAAGTTGTTACGTAATCACCTTAAATCAATTTATGTAATTGTCTAATTTAGATATGTAAACATATGCACACAGGCTTTGCATCAACGCAATTTTTATCAGACTGCAGAAGAACAAGTATAAGTGGGACATACCTGGACACTCACATTCCAGTAACTGAGTTCAGGACATCCTCTTGCTATGGCAGTTATTCAAGCATCCCAAATATGGTGGCAGCCGCAACCTTCCCCAAAGGCCACAACTGCTTCATTCCCTACTCTGGTAAATAAATAGAACATAATGAGTTCTAAGCCAATAAAGCAGTACTTAAGTAGCAAGCTTTGGATCAAAAAAGAGTTCAAGGTATCTGCCTCAGCAGATATAACGGTCAACACTACACATTAAAGAAAAGTTGTTCCAAAAAGAAACAAAAAAGTTGCTAAAGCGAGGGACCAACTAGATATATTTCCGTACTGCAGCATAGAAAATTTTTCATTGGACTCGGGGACAGGAAGCATTAAAGCAGTAGATGAATATTGTGGCCAAGACAATCTTCATCTTCATATGAACAAGCTACCTCTTACAGCACCAGAGGCTCCGAAATGAGCAAAAATATCAAAGAGACTTGAAGTACAAATCCATAAGACAACAGAAGAAGAAAGTAATGCAAGAAAGGAAGAGGTTGCCTAACATTGTAAAATTAGATCTTGGACCTAACTCACACCGCAAAAGTTAGCTCAAAGAGAGGAGGATTGTCCAAACTTTATAAGGAGTCCACCTATCTCATTGACCACCAATATGGGACTTTTGTATTCTTCAACACCACTCATCACGCCCGGTGCTTAGCATCTGGTGGTGCGTGGGCAATTTTTAATTTTTGGAGGCCCAACATTGGGTGAGATGGTTCCTGCTCTGATACTATGTAAAATTAGGTCTTGGATCTAATTCACACCCCAAAAGCTAGATCAAAGGGAGGAGGATTACCAAACCTTATGAAGAGTCCATCATCTCATTAACCACCAATGTAGGTTTTTGCATTCTTCAACATAGGTGATGTTAGTGAGAAAGAGAAAATCATATCGCTATCAAAAAGAATCAAAGGTTGAGGTCTGTAAGATATTTAGAGTATCAAAGTCTCTTTTAGGTTCAGTTGAAGAGATCTAAACGAAGTCATCAATTCAACCATTCAAATGTTCTCCTAAGATCGACCTCTTCCCAAATAATGAACCTCAATATCACATTCTGAATCGGATATTCCGATGAAAGCAGATTCTCTGTGCGACCCTCATCACCGAGAGGAAGAATCGCTATCAATCTATCCACATATACGTATAAACAAAAGTGGTTTTAGGGATAGGTCAATTGCACACCAAAAGCCACAATTCCCTTATTTCAAACACTATCGAATTAGATGATAAGACCAGTATTATCAAATAAAACAATTGAGATTTGGCCATAAAGTGAAAAAGGATACAACACAAGCCAGATCACTAACAAAAGAAATTACATCAATTAGGGAAAACTAAGAGTTTTCGAAAGCAAAGTTGCTTTCCACATTGGATACACCTCTTCAAGAAACCTCATTCCACAGCTAAAGTGATTCTCCCAAAAAAGTTCAGAATAAAGCCTGTCTAAAAGATTCGTAATCTAATGCGGAAATTACTGGCAGTAAATCACATCATCAACCCAAAATATAAAGGATAGATGTTAGATTAAACTTCAAACCCTGAATTTCAATATTTTGATCTGCAACTTTCCTTTTTTTTTTTCCCCAATCTGCAACTCCAAACTCAGAATTGCATACTCTTTTAAATTCATTAAGCAATAAACTCAATGTTTTGAAAACACCTGAGATGCTTGAAGAACATTACGTATAAAAATTGTCCATCTCAAAGAAAAGGAAAACATCAAGAACTAGTTGAATCAACAAACAAATCTATACAGCAACAGGACATCCACTAAAAAAATTCAGATATGTTCATGTTATCTTTTCTTCAGTTCAGTCATTCTCCGTACAACTGTCTCAACAGTCTTCGTCATGTTATTACTATCTTCCTCTATTATTCTGTGTATGTACGACTGGGGATGGAGGGGTGGGGATTCCTTCTCTGGTTCAATTGCTTCTATTTTCTTCTGAAAGAGATAGAAATAGAAGCTTTAAGGTAACGGAAGTTGAGGGGTGGGGATTCCTTCTCTGGTTCAATTGCTTCTATTTTCTTCTGAAAGAGATAGAAATAGAAGCTTTAAGGTGTCGTCCAAACAATTTCCTTCTGGAATAATACATAGAAAGGCAATACTACACTTAAGGAGCGCTTGCCAGACTTCTTCCATATAATGTAAGACACTGAAGCAAGATATTCGTTATTCAACAGAAATAGGAAGGCAAATAAGTATGAGGAGAAAGCTAAATGATCGGTAAATATAAAGGTTGAACAATTTTCTTTTGTTATTGCAGGTGTGCCAAGGAAGGGAGGATGATAAAATAATCTGCTGGACACCAGACAGAAGGTGTATTTTCTGTCAAACATAGCTTGAGATGACTTTGGAAGTAGATTTCACGTATTCTTCTCAATGTAGATTGACCTGAGTGGCAGCACATGAGGCTGGTTAAAACTAATGATAAACTCATGCAAAAGGTGCTACCTTCGAGAGAAAGAAATGAAAGCAAATGTTACATTTTTCTATGCAGCAGTAATGCACCTGCAGCTATGGTAATGTTCTTTAAGCTGAACCGGAAAGCACCATGAACTTCACAGATTTTTAATATGTTTTTGGAATGGTAACATTGTATTCATCAACATTAAGGAAATGCAGGGCACCAAATTTACAGTTCAGAAAAGGAAAAAAAAAAAACTTGGTCTTGTTACAAGATTGCAACGACTCCAAAAACTCTAGTAATGATTCAGCATCCTCTACATAGTTTTCCTAACACCAAAAACAAAAAGATTGAATATAATACATCTTTTAAATCTGCTCCTGTTTTCAGAACATCTTGCGTCTCTCTCTCTCTTTATACAGTCCACCATATACAAGCTGGGATACATTTCCACCACTTCTTTTACCTTTATTCTGCCCCCAACCCCACCCCCACATTGCTCCAGCATTTCACAGCTTCAAATGCAGACTATGGCATGACTCACTTCAGGCCAGTCATACTCAAAAAGATCTTCCATAACTGCCAGTTACTTCACACTGCAAAACTAAACGACTATTATTTTCTACATTCTCCTGACACAGGAAGCATCTTGAGCTTAACAGGATTGCCCTTCTTCCCAGATTTCCACAAGTTAAGCATGCTTTTCTGACCATCAACCAGGAACATATCACTTTGGAGGAACTTTGACTCTCCAAATGTTCTTGCAAAAACAGCATGTATTTGTTGCTCAGTAGAGCTTAGTATGTTGTGTGCTGAATTAACTGTGCTGTCCTTTTTACATTATTATTCCAAATCATCTTCATTATAAGTTGTACCCTTGAAGATCTCCAACACCTTGAAGAATACTGTAACTCTTACTACCTCCCAATCACTCAATAATCTCCTAAAAGAAAGGACTTCCAGGAGATTCCACTCGATTGGAATGAAAGAGGCATCAGTAAGAAACAGAAAGGAGCACGAACTACAACTCCAACAAGCATTTGGTGGACAATATGGATGGAAAGGAAGAGGCCTCAATTGTAGATGTACATTACAAACGCTTACATGAAAATAGAAAGCACGATCATTCCAAGCTTGTAAACATTAAGATATATAAGCTGCTAATAAATCCAAATATGGAAGAAAACCAGAATAAACAACTAACTTGTCCATAAATATTTGGAAAGTGTAAAGAGCCAACAAACTCCAAACGCCTTGTGGAGCATCATCAGAAATTATAGCTTCAAAACCTTAACTGAGGGCAACAATAAGTACACCTCGGTCATGGATATTCTCTGAGTCTAATGACGAGGAAGGAAATCCAACAATCTACAATAAGATTCCTCACTAATTTCTCATAAGCCTGAGGAACTATAATTTTCAAAGAGTACGGAATACTTCTGAATCTTGTGGGTTAAAGAATTAGTAAATATATAAAGTGACATTGTTTTTGAAACAAACTAAAAGGAAAGTAACACCCATAAATTGATAAAATTGGAGGTAAATTCACCACATTATGCGCAGGGGCATAGCCTCTTGGTATGCTGATGAGAACCCTCACAAGATAACACCGATGCTTGGGAGGTGTACAAGCAGGCTCCAGGGTTCAGATCTCTGGGAGCATCATCAACTACTTCAGCAGGCTGATCAGCTCCAACACTAGCCACGCATCCACCTTTGCAGCTCAAGTACTTATGCATCGTGTCGCACTGGTTAAGCAACATAAATTTGTTGGGAACACAAGATTGACCACTTGATTTGCATAACGAATCACATGATTCACCTCGTCTTCCTATGACAATATTAATACCAGCCAACCTGGCTTCAGCTTGTACAGCAGAAGCACCACCGGAAGACGAATTAGATGGTATAGAAAAACAATGATGAAATTCACTTCGATAAGCGTTTTCATGAACCACACTCTCCGAATTATGACGACACCTTCCGGTGCAAAAGTCAAAAATACTGGAATACGTCCCTGCTGTTACAGGTTTAGCTATCTTAACATTTATAGCGAGATCCTTTTGCGTCCTGGAGGGATTCAAACAGCAGGAAACACAAAATTCATAGGAATTGCAACACTGTGAAACGAGATTACAACCATTACAAGAAAATCGCTCTGATTTCCTCTGGCAGCAGCGAGAATGGGGATCAATTGAGAGTGCATCACAGACTTGACCCATATCATCGGCAATCCAATATCTTCCTTGAACGGTAGTTCTACAGGTATATTTATCTTGAAGACTAGCATCCTTCCTGATAGACAATACTCGAGAAGAAAATTGAAGCAGGAACAACAGAAATAGCGCTATCAATTTTGACATTTTTCGACCGGAAATTGAATGTGCCTGGTGTATGGTCTGTCCACTCGGGTTGCATTAAGGGAGTCCAATGAAATGGATTTCTTTGATCGGTAATAAGTTATTTCCTTTCATCTTAATTTTGAATAATCAATTTTAGGATAAGTTATTTCATAATTTTATTGGATGTAACATATGATAAATTTATTCTAAAATTAATTATTTTTTATTCCTCCTATCAAACAAGTTCTATTCTTTGACTTAACAATGAGTTAAATGTTTTAATTTGGCATAAAATTTCAAAGTTGGAGTTTTAGATTTTATGATTTAAATTAAAAATATGAAAAATATATTAAAATATTACTCTCTCTGTCTCATTTTAATTGAATTTGTAAGGTAATGTACATATATTAAGAAAAATATATTCAAAGAAAAATTTTACACCATACTTTTCAGTATTGACCTTTGTAAAATCATAAATATGTAGTGTAATTAATCTCCTAAAAAATATAAAAATTCAATAAATGAAAGGGCAAATATGAAAAAAGTTTCAAACATTCACCTTGAACTTTGAATAATTCAAATATTTTGAACCTTGAAAAAAACCTAAAAAATCAAGTAATATAGAACAGAGAGAGTAGTATATAATTTTGTGGGTTTATAAAATTAGAATTAATGAGTTATCAGAAAAGATTGAGATGTTTCCTTTTAAGATAAATTTAAAAGAAAAATTATATAACATTAGTTTAAGAAAAAGCAATAGATAATTTGAGAGAACACGAATAGTAAATATTCCCTCTATTTCAAATGATGTGGCACTTTTTCTCTTAGATTGACTCTTACAATATTTTTATTATCTATTTTTAATATACATTCAAGATTAATCTAGTTTTTTCTTCTCTATAGTATAAGTTCAACTATTTTAGGACATCATTTAAGTAAGTCATCTCAATAATTTTGCGTGAATAAAAAAATAATAAAGAAAAATGAATAAAATACCTAAGAGTGGAAATATATTCATGTAGTTAAGAAAAAGATAAAATTTATCTTATATTTTTAAAAAGTTAACTTATCCTATACATCATTTGTATTTTTGTCTCCATTAGGATAAAGGTTATATTCTAACAAACTATATCTAGGAGGGGAAATACGATCCCAAAGATGTAAGTATATAAAAAAGTACATACGACCAAAAAATATAACTGAAAAAAAAATATGACCCTTTTCCATTTTGGTAAGGAATACAATTGGTGAATGTACATAGATCGTTCATTCGTGATCTTCCGACGGTCTACTAATGTTTGATTAGTATTTCTTTCAGACTTGCGGTTTCTACTTCGTGTGTTTCCTTTTTGATCAACTTCTTTGACCAACTAATATTTGGTTTTGTTTTGTCTTGTATCTGCCTAGCTGTGATACAGACGGAAGACACGCACGTAACTATGTTGGTACCCAGTATCACTGAATTCACGTGAACCCATGCTTTCCTTCCAAATCATATATATCAATGATATAATTTAAAAACATACTTAAATATAAACATATGAATCCACAATTTAAGTATCACATAATTAGGGAATGATCGGGTGTACCTTTAATTGAGATTTGGAAGTTAAATGGATTCAATGATAAGAACCTAGAGATCAAATTTATATCTTAGATTCACCATTACCTAATAGTGCAATCATTCTCTCTAAATTTTGGATACACCCCACAACTTGAGTACAATAATAATAAAACACAAGAACAAGAAAGCGGCATTCTAAATGAAGTCGATTTACAAGTACATTACTATGAGATTTGGACTAAAAAACCACTGAAAGAACATTGCAGATAAAAGAAAAAGTGCAACACAAGCTCTCACGACACCCCTTTCTATGCTGGGGCAGTTTGTAACTGGTTATCCACACTGATTGTCTGCTTTAACCTTGCTGCTTTCTGTTGGAGCTGCAACGAATAGCTTACACTAATCTGTACAGAGATCTACAGATCAACACAAAGATAGGAGATGATGGAACCTGCTCTTCTCTTGGTTCTTGGACTCACTTTCCACTTCTCTATAAGAACTTTCTTTATATTTGTGCAGCTCGTCATCACCGTGGCTACTCCAGAAGCAGTAATACCAGGGCAGTAGACCATGTGGCTAGTTTCCAACAAGCTACACCTGTTAGCAAGATAACTTACACCTACATCTGTTATTTGACGACAGTGCGACAACACAATATCCCTCAGCAAGGGACATCCTTCACCTATCTCCACCATGGCCATATCACTCAAATCCTGCCAAAATTGATGCGCTAGTATTCAGTGCTTAATGGAGATTAAAACACAATCCTTTGCTATATCAAAATCTTGTATATAGAGCAATACGTGTGTTACATATGGGACTTTATAACGGGGGCTCCTAATGCACTTATTAACCGGTAGTATTCACGAGAAAGCAACCGTTTAAGCAATACCCTTCCTTTTTTGTTTTGACACCACCATTTTGGAAATACCTACCAAGTATTTTTAGAGCCTGTCTGGATTGGCTTATTGCTTTTGGCTTATTTTTGTTATTTTGACTTAAAAACAAGTGTTTACCTAAAAAGCACTTTTTAATTTTATCCAAACACTTCAAAAGTGCTTAAAAGTTATTTTAGCTTAAAAGCACCTAAAAAAGCTAATCCAAACAGGCTCTTAATATAACTCACATTGTTACCCAATCACCTTAAATCAACCTATGTAATTATCCAATGAATTTAGTATGTTAAGCATATCCATACAGTCTTTGCATGACACATTATTTATAACACTAAAAATGCAAGTATAAGTGGACACACCTGAAGTACACTCACATCCAAGTAACTGAGTTCAGGGCATCCTCTTGCTATGGCAATTATTCCAGCATCCCCAATTTGGTGGCAGCCACTGACGTTCAAGTGATGCAACGAGCAACCTTCACCAATAGCCACAAGGGCTTCATCCCCTACTCTGGTAATCAAGTAGAGGCTAAGACTTACAAGAGCTAAATTACCGGTAATACAGTAGTTAAGTGGCAAACTTTGATCAAGAAGCAGTTCAAAGTAGATGCTATGTAAAATATAAGTGATCAACAATATGCATAAAGGAGAAGTTGCTAAAGAAAGAAATCATCTAGACACAAATTTTTGTTGAATCTCGCAGTGTAGAACATTTTCCATCGGACTTGGGTCAGGAAGCTTTAAAGTAGTAGATGAAAATTGTACCTAGACAATCTTCATCTTTAAATGGACAAGTGACCTCTTGCAGCACCAGAGGCACCAAAAGGAGCACACCAATTCCCATATCCAAAAAGAAAACAGTGAAAAGAGATGCAAAGATAAATGCTCATCTCAAAGAGCATTCAAGTATAAAATTATAGGACAATGGAAGAAGTAATGCAAGAAAGGAAGAGGCAGTCTGACAATTTAATTAGCCTAGATTCATGATTGAGAATCAAAACAAATAGAAGGCATTATTAGTTGAGAAATAGAAAATCGCATACCTATCGCAGAATCGAAGGCTAAGGTCTGTAAGAAACTTACAGTTCTCGCCAACAGCTATAATTCCCTTATTTCCAACCTATCAAATCACATGACAAGAGCAGTATTATCAAGTAAAACAATTGAGTTGTGGGCATAAAAGTGCAAAGGATACAGCACAAACCAGATTTCACCAACAATAGATTGAAAAGAATAAAAAACGGAAAGGAGTGCTGTTAGGCCTCCCATGGACTACTCATGTCTCTTGCATGCAATAGTAATATAGTCTAAAGAGAAGGCACACAACATAGATGTGTTCAGTTGATCATAGTAGGCATAAGGTAAATATGGAGCTGTTGCAGGTCTGTTGTTCCAGAGGAAGATAATGGCATTGAAAATATATTACAGGGAATAAAATAGCAAGAGAGTGATCCTAAGAACTTGAGCTCACACAAGTAAACGAGAATGCCATCTCCAGTTTATGGGAGAAAGGTCTTAACGGCTTTCTGGTTGATACAACTATAAATATGATTTGAACCTCAAATTTATTCCACAAGCCACTTTTTCCTTTTTCCAGAAATTTTTTTGTTAATGTAATATCCACCCAAACACAAAAATGAGAACATTAGTCAGTAAGTCATACCTGTTTTGTGAATGAATAGGGTAACTAAATCTGAAAAAAAAATAGTGCTACCAAATTGCTCTTTGGTCATTGACCTCTTTTCTCTTCAAAAGAAAAGGTACACCCCACCCTACCCTCCCTCTTCCCCCAACTATAATATATGTTCTAAAGACAGAACAAAGTAACTATAATACAAAAATAACTATCATGATTTCGTGTAAGCACGCATAACACCTCTGTTAATGTATGGGGACACCAAAAACTTTATAAATAAATTTAGGTGCTTTATTAATAAATTTTATGCCTCCAGAAATAGTTTATTAATGAACACCTTAATTTGTATTTGGGAGGAAGGCTGGTTTTCATCAACAGTGTATTAGATGCATTTCCAATTAGGATGAAGAAGGGGAAAGGCTTGACAATTTAGAAGGGATTTTCTATGGCTAGCTAACAAAAAAACAAAGGCATTTCATTTGATAAGCTCGGACAACGTAATCAAGGACAAAAAGGGCTGTAAAATGGAAATTTACTGATGAAATGGTTGTGGAGGTATTCAGAAGAGGACAAGACATTGTTAGGGTACTTAGGAGAGGAAGAGGCATTGTGGAGAATAAAGAGAAGCATGGAATGATAAACAAATACAGAACCTCAAAGTCTCTATGGATATGCTGTATGGAAGCACACAACAGCTCAATGGCGAGAGTTCTCACAAAGAATCAGCTTAAGGTATAGCATTAGAAAATTCCTTCTGGCAAAATAAATGGATAGGCTATTCCACTTAAGGGATGATTCCCTGACTTCTTCCAGGTAGTCCAAGGCACTGAAGCGACTGTCATTATTCCGCAGAAGCAAGATAGCAAATAAGTATGAGAAGAAAGCGAAATGATTGGGAAATTGCAACATTGAACAATTATTTTGTTATTGTGGGGTGTAAAGTTAGGTTTTCGGCCTAACTCATACCCCAAGAGCTAGCTCAAAGGGAAGAGGATTAGCAAGCCTTATAAGGAGACTAACTATCTCATTAACCACCAATATGGGACTTTTTTCCTTTCTTTGACACCCCACCTCACACCAGTATTGGACATCTGATACAACAACAACAACATACCCAGTAAATCCCACAAGTGGGGTCTGGGGAGGGTAGAATGTACGCAGACCTTACCACTACCTCATAAAAGTAGAGAGGTTGTTTCTTGAGAACTCTCATCTCAAAATCCATAAGCAGAAAAGACTAGATATGACAAAAAGGAAAGGGAAGGGAACAGCCTCTCTACTTCGGTAGTGGTAAGGTCTGCGTACATTCTACCCTCCCCAGACCCCACTTGTGGGATTTCACTGGGTATGTTGTTGTTGTT
>DF362260.1:30219-44495 GCA_000787875.1 Solanum virginianum
GCATCTTCTGGACATGTGTCTTTTTGATTGGCCAACATTCCACCCCATATAGCAAAGATGGTCTAACCACCAATCTGTAGAACTTACCTTTGAGTTTGAGTATTGGACATCTGATGTGTGGCAATTTTAATTTGAGGGCCCAACATTAGGTGAGACGCGCCCTACTCTGATATCATGTAAAATTAGATCTTGGCCTAACTCACACCTCCAAAAGTTAGCTCAAAGGGAGACCACCCATCTCATTAACCACCAATGTGAAACTTTTTTCATTCTTTAACACAGGGATTCATAAGAAGAGAAGGAAGACAAAGATAGATCTTTTGGGCACCACAGGAAAGGTGTATTTTCTGTTAATCTTGTTACAGAAAAGTGGATTGACTCGTGTGGCGGCATATGAGGCTAGTTAAAAGAGAAGATAGACTTGTGCAGCAGGTGCTACTTTGTGAGAAAGCGATGGAAGACAACTGTCGCATTTTCCTACATTGCATATTCCTCTCACAACTATGGTAATGTTCCTGTACGTCTTTAAGCTTATCTGGACGATGCCAAGAACTACCAGGGAGCTCCCACTCAGTAGAAGCAGAAGAGGCATCAATAAGAAATAGAAAAGGGTACGAACTGCAGTACCAGAATGCACTTGATGGACAATATGGAAGGAAAGGAACTTAAAATGCTTCAAGAATAGAGCAGAATCTGTTAACAAAATCAAATATAACTGTTTGTCTTTACTCTATTATCGTTGTAAAGTTGGATTCGTGTCAGATGAGGTTTTAGTTTGGAGATTGATTTATATTGGATGAGGTTACTCTTAGATTTATTCAATGCCCTCAGGTATAGAGGGTATTTGATTTGTGTACATAGTAAATGTTAGAATTGGAATAGGAATAAGAATAATATCTATAATCCTATTTAGAATAGGATTAGAAATAGTAATAGTATATGGAATCCTACTTGGAAAAGGATTGTATTATAGCATCCTAGTTGGAAAAGGAGTCTAATAAGTATCTATAAATAGGGCCTCAATGTAATAATGTAGACAACAACTCAATAACATTCTTCTCCTATATTTCTCACATGGTATCTGAGCTTCTACGTTCCTGGTAGAAAATCGAAGAGCTTCTGCTGCCGACGGGCGGCTATGACCCATATATGCCGCCCGTCTGACCAATGATTATGTTAGTAAATAAAAAAAGATTAGGTCACTGTGCGTCAATTTTCGGTGACTTTCTAGGGTTTTTTTGTGTCAATCTGTCAGTGTTTGTGTAGCACCGTGCCATCATTCCGGTGACTACTTTTTTTTTAATATCTAATTTGTGTAGCACTCTGCCATCTTTTCTGTGACTTCTTTTTCATATTTATCATGTGTAGCACCGTGCCATCATTCCGGTGACTACTTTTTTTTTAATATCTAATTTGTGTAGCACTCTGCCATCTTTTCTGTGACTTCTTTTTCATATTTATCATGTGTAGCACCGTGCCATTTTTTCGGTGACTACTTTCTCATATTCGATTTGTGTAGCACCGTGCATCTCTCCGGACTACTTCTAATATGCAATTTATGTAGTACCGTAAATTTTTTGAACTACTTTCTCATATTTGAGTTGCATAGCATTGTGTCTTTTTGGGGACTCAGATTTGATTTGCGTAGTTCCGTTCGTTTTTTCAGTGACTCATCAAATCTAGTTTGCGTAGGGTCGTACCATCATTCCGACCCCTACATGCCATCGTTCCGACCCTACCCATATAATTCTCTTCTTAGTAGGGTCGTGTCATCATTCCGACTCTACCCATATAATTTTATTTCTCGAATTGTGACCACTTTCAACCATCATATCTAATAATCCAGTGCATGACTTTTTTTTATCAATTGGACACTAAGAATGTCTTTTTTATGATGGTCTCAAGGAAGAAGTCTATATGGAGCAACCACCTGGTTTTGTTGCTCAAGGGGAGTTAGGTAGACTTGTTGGATATTAAGAATGTCTTTTTTATGATGGTCTCAAAGAAGAAGTCTATATAGAGCAATCACCTGGTTTTGTTGCTCTGGGGGAGTCAGGTAGACTTGTTGTCAATTTGTAGGTTACTCTATGATCTAAAACAGTCTTCTCAACCTTGGCTTGGAAAGCTCAACACTGTACTTCAGGAATTTATCACTCTGTGTTTTATCAACATTATGTATCAAATTCAGTATTTCATAAGAAGACCAAACACATTGAGATTGACTAGCATTGTGCATCAAATTCAGTATTTCACGAGAAGACTAAACACATTGAGATTGGCTGTCAATTTTGTGAAGTCGGGTGATCAACTTGCAGATATCTTACCAAGCTCTTCATCGGCCATCGTATTAATTACATTTGTAACATGCTAGGTACATTTGACTTGTATGCACCAGCTTGAGGGGGAGTGTTAGAATTGGAATAGGAATAACAATAATATCTACAATCCTATTTAGAATAGGATTAGAAATAGTAATAGTATATGAAATCCTACTTGGAAAAGAATTGTATTATAGTATCCTAGTTGGAAAAGGAGTCTAATATAGTATCTATAAATAGGATCTCAATGTAATAATGTAGACTATTATAGTATCCTAGTTGGAAAAGGAGTCTAATACAGTATCTATAAATAGGGTCCCAATGTAATAATGTAGACAACAACTCAATAATATTCTTCTCCTATATTTCTCACAGTAAAACACTAGAACTGGAAGAGGCTCTTGCTTTTGTCAGCTGATGTATTAGAAAAGTTCTGCTGGTGTTTCTGGATCCCTGGTGTACATGTGCAGCACCATCTCGGTGCTGGTAATTAGTGAAATCTTTGAATCTTTACTGATCAAGAAAATGCATATGCCTCCAGCAATATGCAACACCTCCACATGTAAAGATATCTAGTAACTTTGACACCACTAGAGAACAAGAGAGAAATCCCTACTTAGGAGGAAGTAATGAAGGAGAGAGGAGAGTTACGTAGTATTTTTTGCCTTCTTCCATTTGAGTATTTTTTTATCTTCTTTGTAGTATTTTTCACCTTCTTTCATTTGAGTATTTTCTATCTTCTTCTTTATTTGTTGCGCTATTTGTCACTTTTTAGCGGAAACAATCAAACCATCAAAAAAGAAATGACTTTAGGGGAGAATGATGATTGGACTGAAGAGGAAGTAAATACATTTAATTTTTAATTTAATGAGAGAGAAATTTTCATCATTATCTGCATACTCTTCTTATCTTATGTACAACCTAAACCAAATTAAAGAAAATGGTAAAAATTGACTCTCTTTCAAATTAACATTAATAACAATTTTGTAAATTATATGTTATATATAATACCCCCTCCATCTCTTTTTAGTTGTCATAATTTTCTTAATGAGAGTTAAACGATTAGAACTTTGATTGTCATTTTAAGATTTTTTTTTTTTCATCATATTGATATGAAAAAAAAATTGCAGTTTATAGTACTTTTTTATAGCTTTTGAATACCTAAATTTTATTTGAAAATATTAATTAATGTAATTTAATTTAGTTTTCAAAGTTAGTCAAACTCAACACAACAATTGAAAAGGAAGTAATCTAAAAGGGCTTTGAATGCTTGGAGATTTTATTTGACTTACTAATATTCTGTTATTAAGTGATTTAATTTAATGTAACACGCGCGTGCATTAATTAATAGTATTGTCAGATATCTATCATTCACACAACAATATTATTATCAAGATATAAAGTGTATTTTCTGGTAAGTATAAA
Source organism: Solanum virginianum (assembly GCA_000787875.1). Taxonomy (NCBI): domain Eukaryota; kingdom Viridiplantae; phylum Streptophyta; class Magnoliopsida; order Solanales; family Solanaceae; genus Solanum; species Solanum virginianum. Next base: position 33,963 of record DF362260.1, read on the forward strand.
TAAAAAGAAAACGAAACATAATGGTATATTTATTTTCTATACAATTTTAAATAAAATGTCCCAATATTCAGAAACTCCTAAATAGAGAGCTTGAATATGATTCAGAATTAATGGTAAATTCAAGAATCAAGAAGTGATCTTCTTTCTATATCAACATTGTCTCCTCTCATTTCCATTAAATTCATTTTTCATTTTTGTTATACTCTACTCTCTGAATTGCAGCTTCTTAATTCAACAAAGATGAGATTGTATTCACTTGAATTCAACAGCGATCAGATCCCATATAATGACAGCATCCACTGTGAATGCTGCAGAAATCACGTTACGGGCTTCAACAATTATCTTCGGATGGTGTGGCCAGGAGGGGTCTTTGATAGGGTGTTTAATGTTGTTGTAGCAGAATACGTGGATTATTATTTGGGAAGTGCCATAGCCAAGACTATGTGTCGCCTGTGTGGATTTTTGCTCGGGTGGAAAATTATTGCACTCAACCAACCGATCAACGAGTATGTTACAGGAGGAAGATTCCTTCTGAAATTTGCACAAGCTTAGTTTTTCGAATGATGTACCATTGCTCTGTTTAAACGAGGAATAAGCTTTACACCTTAATGAGGAAAATGTTGATCAAGATGGGGATACTACTGATCAAACTGATGATGATACTGATCAAGATGGAGATACTACTGAACAAGAATCGGGCACTAATGAGCAAAATGCTGATCAAGCTTTTGGTGCTAATGGGCAAAATGTTTATCAAAATGGGCATGCTACTGATCAAGATGGAGACACTAGTGAACAAGATTCGGGCACTAATGGGCAAAATGTTAATCGAGGTTTAGTTGCTAATGGGCAAAATGCTTATCGAGGTTTAGTTGTTAATGGGCAAAATGCTTATCAAAATGGGCATGCTAATGATCAAGACGGAGATGATACTGATCAAGATGGAGACAATAGTGAACAAGATTCAGGCACTAATGAGCAAAATGCTGATCAAGGTTTAGTTGCTAATGGGCAAAATGTTTATCAAAATGGCCATGCTACTGATCAAGATGGAGATGATACTGATCAAGACAGAGATGATACTGATCAGGATGGAGATGATAATCAACAAGATCTGGATGCTAATGACCAAAATGCTAATGATCAAGGTTTAGGCACTAATGGGCAAAATGCTGATCGAGATGGAGATGCTAGTGAACAGGTTCCTAATGAACACAATATAGGCACTAATGAGGAAAGAACTTATCAAGATGAAGACTCAGATGAAGAAGATGAAGGAGCAATTCAGTACAATGCTTATAATTACTGGATGCATCTCATCCATCAAAATGCTTATCAAGGTGGAGGAGGAATTGAGCAAAATGCTGATCAAGATGGAGGCAATTATGAGGAAAATGCTGATCAAGATGGAGGCGATAACGAGGAAAATGCTGATCAAGATGGAGGCAATAACGAGCAAAATCATGATTAAGATGGAGGCCGGCCAATGAAAGAAATGAAGATATAGATCAACTGGCTGACGGAATAGATAATATTGATGAAAAGGCAGATATTAATAGCCTATGCATGCTGATATTCTGCTTATACTAAATGCTATAATCCATAATTGTGTAATATTCTGTTTTCTATTTCTGTTTTGGGATTGCAGTACATATTATTGCCACTTCAGGTTGAAATAAACCAACTGAGACTGAACTTTTAAAAAAAAAAATGGAGAGATATTATTAATGTACCTCATAGCATCGACGGATGTGGAGCCTTTTGAGGTTGCAGCATCCTCTGGCTATAGCGCATATGGCTTCATCCCCAATACTCGCACAATCTACCAAATGCAGAGCTTGCAAGAACTTGCATCCCGTGCCAATCTCAGACAATGCGACATTACCAATTCTTTGACAATACAGCAAGGCCAACTCAGACAGATACCTACATTTGAAGCCAAAACTCAAATTAGGACCTTTTGACTCCAAGAAAGGAAAAACTTGAGATAGGACCAGGACAGAATTTTAGAGGGGTACAAACTATCAGATCAAGCAACGGATAAGATTCATGAATTTCATAAGTATCATTACTAAGATGAGCCAAGCATTATATAAATAGCAGTAATCAATCTATCAATGAAACCAATCAACCACTGTTCAACAGTTTGCTAGTCCTAGTAGATTAGGCTTTCAGTCTTCATTTTAAAGAAAGAAAGATGAAAGAAATTGAAGCACACTATACGACGAAAAAGAATTCATTGAAGACAATGAAATTACTTCCAGTCATCTATGAACACAAACATAAGTTTAACTGCCCACATAATTATGGCTCCCATCCTTTTCAACTTACATTTTCTTGAAAGAAATAACACCATATTCGGAGATAGTATAAATAGCAATTCACAATCTGCAATAAAAATAAAACATAGGAAAACTGCAGTTACCATTCTGATTCAGCATACTACCCCATACTAAAAAGTAGTTTCACGCTTCTCTCTATCAAATTCCACTAATAGATCAGCCTACGTCATACTGTAGGCCTCTTGGAAAGAGGTGGAGCTTATCTGCATTCCGCATTAATTATCTAACACAATAAATTCAGAAAGCTGACTGTAGACATGGATAAAACCATCCCCTGGAGTTTGGAAAAGTATAGCATTTTCTTTCATGAGGTAATACTGACAGAAATAGCATGTAATTTTCGCATGAGCTTTGGAATAATAGACAGCTCAATTTGGTCTAACTAGAGAGCACAGCTTATGTAGAAATGCCTTCTTTTTTAAATTAAGGGGAAAAAAAGTAATTTTTCGAAGAGTGCGTTCAAAGAAGATTACGTTAAAAATCTAATATAAGCACTCCATCTACAATCTGCTATAATTGTTTTATGAAGCAATTCTTCTGTTTAATTTATAAAAATTAAACTCAAGCAGGAGCACTGCATTTCTATTTGACAGAAAAGAAAATTTTCCTTAACATAACTCCTAAAATCTTAGGTGCAAAAGTCATTCTATAGGCACCAAATTTAAGCTGCTTCTTTTAATGCTTATTTTTTATTTTTATTTTTGAAACATCTAATTGTAACCCTAAACATTTACTAAATACTCACATAAGTGCTTCTCATGCAAAACACACTCCTCCAAATGCACCACACTCATGCATACGACCTTAGAAATAATAAGCAGTATGCAAGAATCTATCTTGATTTCAGAGAACAAGGAGAAGAGGGGAAAACTAAACACTAGGTCTTTTTGCCTTGAATAACTAAAATCCAACACTAAGGTTGAAAAGAACTTCAGAATAAAGCATGAGGAGAAAAGTGTACCTGCAAGATCTTGCAATACACTCCAGTCCATATGTCCCTATATTGTGGCAGCCATTAACCTCAAGATGTGTGAGCTCAGTGCAACCCACTGCAACTGCTTCCAAGCCTTTGTCACTTAAGAAAGTACAATCATTCAAGGTAAGAGACTTCAACCGTTTGCACCCTTTACCAATAGCACAGAGACTCCTGGAGAAATAAGCAGAAAGATATAGGTCAGATTGTGAAAGTCAATCATCCCAGCACATGCTTTGTTAAATTTTCGCTAGCAACTATTGCCATAAAAAGACAGACACACCACGCAACTTGAATCAAGTTACTACTTGTTCTCTATATTCACGAATTCCTTTTTTTAGCAAAGATGGAGTTGAAAATTTGAAGATTAGGTATTTAGATTGCATAAACTGAACAATGGAAAAGCTATTGGTTAAGAGAAATATGTATACATGCCTAAAATGTCGACATATATTACAAAAGCTTACATGAATATAGAAGTTATGATCATGCTGCTGGTAAGTAAAAACAAATTAATCCAAATAGGGAAGACAACTAACTCGTCCGTAAATATTTGGAAACTGTACAGGCCCAACAACTCCAGCGACATACAGCAAGCGCCAACGCCTTGGAGAGCACTATCTGTAACATTGACACATTGTAGCTTCAGAACCTTCAACTGAGGACATCCTTGGGCAACAGCAAGCACACCTTTATCATGGATAAACTCTGAGTCTAGTGACAAGGACTCCAAAGATCTACAATGAGATCCCACAGCTTCCAAGGAGGTGTCAGTTAAATTTGCACAGGCAGCCAAACTAATCGATTTCAATGTCTTCCCAGAACCATCTACCAATTTAATCAAGCCTGCGTCAGTTAGGCCTTCACAGAACCGCAAATTCAAATCTTCAAGTTGCTTAGAGAACTCCCCAACCGCTGATAGACCTTGATCTCCAACATAACAGCCCTTTAAAAGGAACACGAAACTAGAGCTTCTAAGACCTTTGATAACATGTACATCATACAATTCAATTCCAGAACAGCTTGAAACAGATAGCTAGAATAACCATGAGGAAACCAAAGTTCTAAACTTCTAATGACCAAATATTTACCTGTAAATCCAAAGACTTCAAGAATTTACACTTTTCAGCTATAGACCTGAGCCCCACATGTGTCACATTGGAGCACCATATTAAGCTCAGCTTTTCAAGCTTAGTGAAGCCAGCAGCGACAGCAGCCAACCCAGCATCTGACAAACAGTAAGATTCTGTTTCATTTTCTTCTGAGCCATTTGTTTCAGCCAGGGAATGGATCTTGAGAGATGAAATCACGGAATGATCAGTGCCACGCCTTCTTCCCTGCAATGGGTATACAAAAGAAACAATAAGTTAAGACTCACTTGCGAGATGAATGTAGCTTCCGGGTACAAGCTCAGAAATTCACTTGTGAGCCTAACAAATAATATAGCACATAAACCTTTAGAAAATACTGTTTTGGCACCAAAAACTTGAGAAAAGAATAACCCAAGTCTGACAAACAGATGGCACAGGAAATTCACTTACGAAACTAACAAATACTGGAGTCACTTATATTACACTAAAAGTGAATCCTTTCTATAAGTATTACTACTAAATGTGAATCTAATATGGTGATTGTTTCGCCCAGTGAAGTCAGATCTTCCTGCAAATCCAAGTCTCAAACACACTCATTCCAAGGTGACACAACAATTAGTAGAGGCAGCTTATCACCAATAATTAAGTAATTCATACCTTTTTTTCTTTTTTTCTTTTTTTTTTTTTGTGGGGGGGGAGGGGTTAAAGAAGGCGCATCAATCCTTTTTCTTACCGTTAGAGAAGAAGGTGCATCAATCTTGATTTACCTGTATCTTTAGAACACACTCCCACAAGCTTTAGGGAATTAAATTAATTTCAGGAAGATGTTTGGATGGAGGACTTCCTTGAAGCTTTACCAGTGAAATATATCCTTTGTAGTGAATAAGGAAGCATATCGCTGATAACTTAGACTCTCTGGGACTTCGCAGTTATTGGGATATCATACTTAGAAGACCACCCAAAGACTGGAAGCTTGTATACTTCCTAAATCAGGAGTTATCCCTTCGCAATTTTAATTCTAAAGTTTCTCATAGTGATTTGGCAGTGCAGAAAGAGTCTGATTAATGTATCTTTTCTGTTGGGTTCTTCTATAACTTTTTTCAATAAAGACAATAAAAAACCTCATCCTTCTGGAAATCTGTATGAAAGAATGAAGTCTCATAACAACATTCAATATGCAGATGACACTCTTAATTGTTTGTGATGCGGAAGAGAGTCAAGTTAAATACTTAAGAGCCATCCTTATACTTTTTGAAGTTATCTCTGGGCTCCACGACAACAGGAGGAAAAGCCATATCGTTCCGGTCAATGAGGTTCCAAACATTCAAATTATGACAGACATATTGGAAGGTGCTAGTGATAACCTCCCTACAAGTTACTTATGCCATTTCGAGCCAAAAGCAAATCCATAATTATCTAGAATGGTGTACTAGAAAGATGTGAGAAGATGACCAGATTGCTGATGTTCATACGATATTGCTGCCTCACAACACGCATGACTTCTTCAGGCTACAAATGGATGTATGTGATTTTGAAAAAGGAGTGCCAAATTCTGTTCTTTTTCTTTTTTTTTTTTTTTTATTACTTGACTTAAGTTTTACTTGGTCAGTTTCTGTATTTTACCAATGGGCCACATTTCCCATGGTTTACCCTTGTTTCTCCATAATGTATTTGTCGCTATCATTTAGCCTTAGCAGTTCAGCTGTAAGCCTACAAAACGACATTAGGTCTTCTTTCTTTTTTTTTTTTCAGAAATTTGAATTAGGCAGTAGAAGTCTTCCTTTCTCATAGCTTTGTCTATAGTTTTTACTCTTGTTTTCCACACAAAAATCATGACAATTCAGAATCAAGCATTCAAATTCTCGTATTGAGCACTATAATTTAAAAAAGACAAATATAACAACACACTAAGCCTAATCCACAGATAGGGTCCGGGAAGGGAACAGTACATGGACCATCTTACCCTACCTCACGAAGGTAGAAAGGTTGTTTCTGAAAGTCCCCCAACACAGATAACGCATATCAAAGAACATAATGAAGAAAACAAGACATAAGAAACATTAGAGGAGCCATTACATAGAATTCAGGAAAATCGAATAGCAACAACAATGAAATAATGTGATAATCAAAGAACAAGAAACAATCAGTAATAAGTTATTACTGAAATCGCAAGACAAGAAATTATTCGAGTACTACTAAAGGAGGAACAAGTACGGGGCAATAAACAAACACCAAGCCTATCCTATCCTGCAAGAAAGCAAGACAACGCTCAACTACCTACTAGCCTATTTACCCTAATTTGCAACTTCCATATCCCCATGTCCTTTGTAAGCTGAAGATGTGTTGTCCTTTTTAATGACCTCTCTCAATACTCCTTCGCCCTACCTCTACGTCTCCTTAAATCTACTAGTGCAACCCCTCATGTCTCCTTACTGGAGCCTCTACATATCTCCTCTTCAGATGCCCAAACCATCCCAACCTCAATTCCCTCATCTTGTCTACCACCAAAGTGACTACAATCTTGTCCGAGTATGTTCATTAATAATTTTACCACTCCAAGTATATCCACATACCCACCATAGCATTCTCATTTCTGCAACCCTCATCTTCTGAACATGAGAGTTCTTAATTGATTAATACCACTCTACAGAACTTACCTTAAGTTTAAGCGGTACAATCTTATCACACATGACTCGAGAGGAGCGCCTTCATTTTGTCTATTCCACACCTATACAATGTGTGACATCCTTATTGATTTCTTCATTACTTTATTCTTATAACAAGGGGAACCCGCAACCGCTGCCCTTTGGGTGCGCACAGGGTAAACCCCCGCTCCTATGCAATAGTTAGGAGAGATAACCTGCATTAGGCAAGCCCGGTGCGAGGAGCTCGACCCAGAAGGCAAACCCCTTGCTTTTGCTCACAAGGAATTTCGAACTTGAGACCTCCAACATGGAGTCTCAAGCCCAAACCACTGGGCCACCCCAAAGGGCGTTGATTTCTTCATTACTTTAGATAAGCAACCCGATATACTTGAAACTCTTTTTCTCTGAAGGAAGGCTTGTATACTAAACCTCACTTCCATGCGAGTCTATTGTGTTGCATTGCTAAACTTGCACTTCAAGTATTTAGCATAGGTCCTGCTCAATCTGAATTCTTTAAGCTCCATTGCAGATATCCATAATCTCCGTAGTTTATGTCATCAGTATGCCTCTAGTCTCCATGCATCTCCATAAAACTTCCCTAGAGACTTTCTCATATCCTTCTTTATTAAGGTCAATGATCACCATATGTAAGTTCATCTTGCTTTCCTATACTGCATTACTGCTGCACTAATCTTTTCACGAAATGGATGACTTTTATCGCAGTTTAACTAAGATAAATGTCGACCAGATTTATTTCAGGTGAAAAGAGGAGGGTTAACATAAGACATCTGGATCACCACTTCCCAACTAGATGGTGGTCAGTTTCTGTATTTTACCAATGGGCCACATTTCCCATGGTTTACCCTTGTTTCTCCATAATGTATTTGTCGCTATCATTTAGCCTTAGCAGTTCAGCTGTAGATTTTAGTTTTTTTTTATCCTCAAATTTCAAATTACATATCGAAAGGTAGACACAATAGCAACAGAAACTAATAAAGTTGTAGGCAAGAAAGAAGAAAACAATTTTCCAAATCATTACGAGCAAAATTAGAATTCTTCGCAAATAATCCCAATTGGAATGCAATAGACATCCCAATCTTAAATTGTGGAGCCAGACACTCAAAATATCAATTCCAGATGTTGCATTACAAACTAATATACGAAATATACGAAATCGTCGGATAGTGAATTGAAAGGCTTACAAGTGGAATCGGGAGAGAAATGGATAGTCTCTCATCGACAAACACATTCCGAACATTGACGAAGCGGCGAGCGAGCAATTTGATAAAGACGTCGGGGCAGCCGGAGGCACCAATTCGTAAAGTGAGACGACTGAGGCGTTCGAGACGGAGCCAACGCTTGCAGACGAGTGCACAAGCGTCGCGGCTTGATTTGGATTCCAGATGCCGGAAAATATCGAGAATCAACTCGTCCGGCAGGATTTGATTGATCCAATCACGTCCTCTCATTGAAATTTTTCTACTTCTCTTCTGGATCTATATGATACCTTACAAATGCAAAATTCGCAGCTGAAGGAAACGAGAGATTCGATGAGTGAGGATATGGATGTGGTATCTGGTAGTCGGGTCGGTGAAATTCGCCCGGCTGTTGACAAGGAGCGATCAGCGAGAGGCATTTACCATTTTAGCCTTGGGAAATTTATTCCTTTCGCGGATAACTATTGCTATACATAGGAGTATATTTGTAATTTGAATATGGAAATTACTATAAGATGAGATCGCAGATCAACCGCATAAACAGTATCGAATTGTACATGTTATACTTTTTAATATTCCATGACACTGTTTGATTTGGTACAGTGTTATAGAATAAAAGCAAGATTTGTGAAATTGATGGTCTAAAACATTTCTTATATATTTGTGTGATTGTAAATCATATTTCATTAATAATAAAAGAGAAATTTTATAGTTAAATTATTTCTAATTATAATAAAGTGATACTCTTTTTTGGGAAGGATTAAAAAGAAAAAAGTGACGCATAAAATGAAATGAAGGAAAACTATGTATTTGATTTACAAAATTAACCCTATAACCATGCGAAATTGTGCCAACGAAATGACGTGACACAATCCTCGAGAGATATCATGGTACATATTATTTATAGATGACATAACATGGATTGATTAGATGTGAGGTAGAGTTAAACGTAAGAGCAGGAGTTTGGAGAAAAATCTTGAAGTTTAAGAGTTTTAAGCTTAACAAAATGAAAGGTGAATACTTGGAGTATAAGTTTAATGACGTGATTTGTAAACGAGTGTAATTGTGAGGCTTGACACTCAGGTCATCCTCATGAGAAGAAATTTCAAGTACCTAGAATTAGTAATTCAAGGTATATATGGGAAATTGACAAGGATATCATGCGTATTGGGATAGAGTGGATGAAATTGTCACGACCCAACCCCGTGGGCCGTGACTGGCACCCGTTTGGGGCACTGAACAACATTACCAAACCAGACTCCGATTTTAGTCACTATTTATTTATGAAAATTCCGGCAGAGTTTCCTCTGTTTTATTGACAAACCACCTGCAAACAGAAGATCCCCAGCAGACAACACAAACATACAGACATACATATATACGCAGGCCGACAAGGTCACCGCTGCGGTTAAACCGCCCAACAAACACAGCATAGGTATATAGTATTCAGACTGACCATAAGTCTCACATATACATAATATACAGACTTTCTAATATGACCAAAACTCACAGGATATCCACAGACCTCTAACACGAATAATGTGACTCATATGACGGGATAGGGCCCCCGTAGTACCCTCGAATGAACATAGTACAAAGTAATAAATTTGCCTGTGTACCAAAAGTGGCTCCGGAGCAAAGGAGCTCTTCAAACTGCAAATATGTGTCCTAAGCTAGTGGCCCATGACCCTGTGCGTCTATACCTGCGGGCATGAAACGCAGCCCCCGAAGAAAGGGGGTCAGTACGAAGTATTTACCAAATATGTAAAGCGGGAAGCACAGATATAAATAAGAGTAGTAAAGCAATAAAGGTATAGATTTCAAACTCCTACGCAAACTTCTATCCACATTATCTCAGGGTCTCCGTTCAAGGTTCAAATTCTAATTATAACATTTACCTTTCCCATGTGCCAACTATAGAATAATTGAACCATTATATATCCAAAATATCAAACATCACATGCCCAAGATATCAATCATCACATGCCCAAGATATCAAACAGCATACAATAGACAAGTGAACCATCATCCAAAATATCAAACATAGGATAACTGAGCCAGGGAAGATCGCTGCACTCACAAATTTGAATATCTAAATAAGAAAAATCAATATCTGAATAACAAAGACCAACGTTAGATTACTCAGACAACCACAGCAAGTCCACAATACACTAACACAATATCGAAAGCTACGGATAAAAACTCTCATTAGTTATAGCAGGGGTTTCCACCATAACACAAGATTTCTTTTCTAGACCTCTACAT
>DF362259.1:1554-12385 GCA_000787875.1 Solanum virginianum
ATCTTGAAGTAATAGCAGTCAAGTGCTTGGATCTCGATCGCTGTAATAGCAATCTGGTTTGTCTATATTTCTTCTGTGTTTTCTTCTGGTTTGTCTCTGTGTGCTCTTTGAGTTTTGCCGATGGAAATTCGACTTCAACTTGATTTAACTTGCGGGTTGCTTGATGTTTTGCTTTGTGATGTCTAGATTAGATGCATTTTTAGTTTATCTTAGTGGAAATATGTGGTTAGAAATTGCAAATTGGCTATAGAGATCACAGAGTTGAAATAACGAGGCTTCAATTGTGATTTCCTTGTTTGCTTTGACTTGTCATACGTCCATATTTTACCCTCTTGTATTTTGTCAGCGACCAATATAACAAGACTCATTTTCTGGTGGCTCCAAGTGATGTTGATTGAACAAAGTCACTGATTTTGTATTTATTTTGACCCTGTTTTAGTTTTACACTGTTGGAATTCATTGGTGAGCCGAGGCTATTTTGAAAACAGCCTCTTTACCTCCTAGACGTAGTGTTAAGGTCTGCGTACGCTACCCTCCTCAGTCCCTGTCTAGTCGTATTTCATTGGGTATGCTGTTATTGGAGTTCATTGGCACTAAACACTAATGCATGTATAGATATATGGAACGAGAGTTAATTTGTGTGTAAGCAGATAACAAAGTATGATTGATTAACTAGGGTTATATCTGAAGAGACAGCTGGTTTTACCTACTGGTAACAATAATCAGGTTTGGAAGCTTTAAATTCTTTTTTCGAACTCCTTTTAGATTGAACTTTTATGTCAAAGATTCCGGTTTGCTAGGTGTTCCGCTGATGATGTATGCATATGGAGTTCTCTTCAAGGGCATAAAAAGAACATATAAGATATTTGGCTAATTTGAAATGCAATCTGTCCATGTCTATGATAATTCATTTCCTAATTTGCGTTTCTTTGTTGTTATTGGTGATCTTTTCAAATAGAAATAGTATGCTACAAAACTATTTAGCAGGGCAAAAGAAAAAGAAAAACAATACAGACTAATGGAATTCATAGTTGGATCAGATAATGAAGGATAGAAAAAGACAGCGACTAGTATTGAGTGATGGATTGGTCGACAACGAAACGGACAACACCACCTTAAAACAGATTCTGAAATACATCTTTGATGCGTTGTTATCTGAGAAGCCCGTGGATTTGCTATACATACCATCACATTCCAGTATTCAACAAGAATTTACGTTATCCCTGTCACTACTAATCCTATTTTATCAGGGGATTCTAGCTAAACTCAAAGAAGTTTTCTTTTTTGTCAGCGGACTTCTCATTAAGTTCTTTTTTGACTTGTCACTAGTAGAACCCCATGATATTCATCTGTTGGAAGTTATTATTTTCAGTAGTGAATTGATCTTTGGATTTCTTTTTCTTCTTAATAAGGTTATTACAGATTTGGTAAGCAATTAATAGACCCCTTACTATAACCAGCCCAAGGAATATATTTGAGTGGTAGTATCCCCAAAAGTAACCATGACCATCTGTGCTTGGTCTATTTGTCGTGCCACCCAATATTTCTGTGCTTCTTTCCGCTTGTGATTATAGTAGTTCATTTTGGAAAGGTTGATCAATGCATTCAATGTAAGCACCACTAAAATTTAGTAGTCAGTTTTATCAAAGGCTAAAGACTAAATAACTGCCAAGTGTTTGCTGGTGTTTCAGCTTTAACTAGACCATAAGCTTTAGTATAGTAAGGCTCCGATGAGAAAAAATATAATACAGTGTTATCAAAGGCGCAATTTAAGCGCGCTTAAGCCCTGAAGCCAGGCCCAAAAACTTAATGTGCACTTCAGTGTTGTCATCAAGGTGTTAAGGCGTACTTTTCCTTGCCAATGAGTCTCTTCTGAGGAGCCAACACTAAACAATTGATATTTGTTCATATATTTGTGATTCATTTTTCACTAAAGCCCGCGCTTTACTTGCGCTTAAGGCTTAAAGCCCTAATGGACCTTAAGAGTTTTGTTGCTCTTTTTGCCTTTTACAATAATGTATAATACAAGATAGGTAACTTAAAATATAAAGAATAGCTATATTGACCAAAGAAGTGAAAAACTACGATCACACAGAATATACAAAGTAAAAGCCATATCAACAAGTTCAAATCTGTTACATTGAATATTTAAGGACTAGCTTGTCATGTTGCTTAGAAGAGTTAAGGAGTAAGGACTTGCTTGTCATATTGCAACTTCTATCAACAATTTTGGATTGAAAATCCTGATCAGGGGGACTGATTGTGGATGTTGCTAGATAATTTCATTCCCATGTTTTTAGGGAACAATATATTCAGTTGGTGTATGTTCATTTCATGTCATAATAACCTGCTAAACTAATTGCCTCTGAAACTTTCTCTCCACTGCTTTCCAAAAGAAGAAAAAGATCCTCAAAAGTGCATGTCTTTTGAGGAAATTGCTCTCAATGTGATTTTTGGTCTGCATCAACTCCTTTTTGAGGAGTAGAAGTGTCAAGGAAGGCTTCTTATAATTACAAATTGAGTGTCATGTATAAAGACTGTTTTTTGTAATTTCATTTTTATTTGGGTAGGATCATGCTGCTATTTTGCAATAGGCAGTTGAAAGAATGTTATTTATCCACAGGATGACATACGCAGGGAAGCTCAAACAATGAGTTTGATAGACCATCCTAATGTAATAAAGTCATTCTGTTCATTTGTTGTTGAGAACTACCTCTGGGTGGTGATGCCCTTCATGGCTGAGGGTTCTTGTCTACACCTCATGAAAATAGCATATCCAGATGGATTCGAAGAATCTGCTATTTGTTCTGTGTTGAAGGAAACTCTCAAGGCATTGGAATATCTCCATCAACATGGGCACATCCATCGTGATGTCAAGGTTTGTTAAAACTGATGTTCCCTTGTTTCTGACCCTCAAATTGTGATATTTGTGGTTTCTCTATCACTTTTCTCATCCCAGGCTGGGAATATATTGCTGGACACTAATGGGGCCGTAAAGCTGGGCGATTTTGGTGTTTCAGCGTGCATGTTTGACAGTGGTGATAGACAGCGGTCTAGGAATACCTTTGTAGGAACTCCATGCTGGTGAGCATATAGGCATCCTTTCAGTCAATTTCCACCAATAATTGTTTCTATGCAAGTTTTTTCGTGTTCTACATGTCCATCAAGTCATCAACTACTTTTATTTTGTAGGATGGCACCAGAAGTTCTGCAGCCTGGAACTGGATATGATTTCAAGTGAGTTTTCTCCGTCATGGTGTTTAATCTTGATGGTTTCATATGTTATGATGTAAATTTTCATTTATTGGTTGACTCTGAGCTATTTGAGAAAACTGAAGTCGGATTCCGTTTGAAATTGTATCACTAAATTATGTCAATGAACTTTTAGTGCTGAAAGGTATTAAGTTTATGCATTTTAATCCTGTCACTGAATTCAAATATGAATTATCCTCTTTATTATATGTTTGAAACTAAAACTGGAAATGTCTAATTTGTCACTAGATAATGCAAACTTCTCAGACTTATTCAGGTTGTAATGATGGAGACATATTCTAAGCATTTTAATTCATGCAATAAGCAACTGTGGTAGATTAGAAACTTGTTTTTGGATATGTGGTACTTCATACTTCAGTGATAAATAAATTTTGGTTTACTTGAAGTTGGTAAAGCAATATAAGTGGCACATGGAGTAGTACATGATTTTTAGTTTATGTATAAATAAGTCTAAATTTTTAGTGACTTAATATGGTAATTGTAAGTGCTCAAAACAGTTAACAAACATGCTCTAAGATGAGAATTCTGAATTTTGACACAAAGGTCTACATTTTCTCCTTGTCTAAGTGATACACTTATGTACTTTATATGAGGTCTTTGAGAACATTTCCATTATTGATGCTATTGAAACTATTTTTTTTCCTTCTACAGGGCTGACATTTGGTCATTTGGAATAACTGCCCTGGAGTTGGCTCATGGTCATGCACCATTTTCAAAGTACCCTCCGATGAAGGTATCTAGTCATTTCCAAGAGGGGTCAACAACAATACTTTAACTTGGTGCCTGAGTATGCATTATTTAAATTTCCCTCTCTTGCCACAGGTTCTACTGATGACAATACAGAATGCCCCTCCTGGACTTGACTATGACAGAGACAAAAAATTCTCTAAGGTATTAATTCCATTTTTAATAAGTAGGTAGTAAATGTTTCATTCAACTGTACCCCCCCAAAAAGTAAGCTGTTTCATTTGCATTTGTACATGGAGATATTTGTATATGTTGATCTGCTATTTGTTTCAATCTTTATCTTGTGTCATGTACGGAGGATAAAAATAGTTCACTTGTTGTAACAGTCATTCAAGGAAATGGTTGCAATGTGTTTGGTGAAAGATCAAACCAAGAGGCCAACTGCTGAGAAATTGTTGAAGCATTCTTTTTTCAAAAATGCCAAGCCCCCAGAGCTTTCTGTAAAAAAACTCTTTGCTGACCTGCCACCACTTTGGAATCGAGTTAAAGCCCTACAGGTATTTCATAGTATCGTTGTTCTAAGTGTTGCTTAGTTTGCCTACTTAGCATTGCCTAGTGTTGATTGATGAAATTATTGCAGCTTAAAGATGCTGCCCAACTAGCTTTGAAGAGAATGCCTTCATCTGAGCAGGAAGCATTATCACAGGTTTGTGACAATTGTTCTATCGATGACATTGTTCATTAGTGCTCAACGCTATGCCATCTAAGCTCGCGTGCATTTATTTGTTCCAGTAGCTGCAATACTATTTTTCTGTGGGCAAAATTGCCATTTTGCTCTTAAATTAGTTTTCCATTATTGATGAAAAAATGTAATTAGCCTCTCAGTTATCAATTCCAGATCTTTGAATCTCTATTTTGCTCTTTTGAACTTTGTGCATTCCATGAACATCAGAGATATCAAATTGGTTAGTATAGACTTGCTAATGATAACTGTCAAATGTATTCTGTTCGTTCTTTTTGTTCTTTTGAAGAATGTTGTACTTTCTCATCTTGTCCACTTTCAATCCATTGGACATGGGGATAGGATGTTGATGATGTCCCTCTGGTTTCAAAAAGAAAAAGCAAAAAGGATGGTAACGATGTACTCAAATAATTTATTTTATGTTCGTAGCTGAAAGGATTGCTTCTTGCGTTGTGTCTATGGCCCTGTTTTTGTCTAAAAGCAAGTAAAAGCATTTTCCGTCATCTTTTATCCTTTTGCAAGTGTCAACTTTGTGCCTTAAGCCAATCCTTTTCTTTTCATGTTTCTTTCTTTGTGGCACGTGAGAGTGAACAAGGTGGGGAGTTGCCTTCTTTGAAATCTTCCCTCTGTTTAAACATTTTGTTGTTCTTCACAGAGTGAATACCAACGAGGAGTCAGCGCCTGGAACTTTGATTTGGAGGATTTAAAGCTTCAGGCTTCACTGGTATGTATAAAAGAGGCGTCTCTTTATGGATAAAGATGCTCTTTCACTTCTGCTCCATGAATTTTGCCATCCTAAATTTAATAGTCTCTCATTTTCTGTGGCAGGTACAGGATGATGATGAAATACAAGAAATTAAGGAAGAAGATGATACCACGAAAGTTTATATGAACTACAAGGTCTTTTCCTGTCTTTTTCTGTGGTGCTTTAGTTTATTTTCAAGTTATTCACATTGGCCTTGAACTGTTCTGCTATTTGCAGGAGAAATCTACTGCCCTACAATATGCTGGAAAATCAACCCCTAGAAAAGATTCTATTGCCAGGTATATTCCTTTTTCTTTTCCTCCAGGCACATAGAATTAGTAGAAGAAGGATATCATTCATTATGAAAAAATGCTAGTAGAAGGATATCAAATTAGTGGTTGTTAGTTTGCAAGGGGTAATTGATGCTTTATTTGAATTTTGAACTTTAATGAACTTGAATGTTCTTTTAAGTGTTAGAACTAGTTAAACCATTTTTGGGCCAACCATTATACGTCCACCTTTTCATTTAAGAAGTCGTATTTTTTGGATGCTGAGTTGAAGATGTTAATTTGACTTATATATAATATTGATGGAATATTAAAGTAATGGTTGAAAAATATCATGATACTGAAAATATCATGTTGAAGTTAGAAATTTGGATACTTGAACGAATGTTTATCATAGGAAGTTGTGGAAGACCTATAGACTATATTACAGGATGGTGTCAGACATCTTGAATATCCCACAATACAAGTGCGTGACAAATAGAGGTGCTGTATATATGTGCTTTCATGTTAAATTTTGTTTGTAGAGTCCATATTGATGTACTTAAGTTAGTTTGCCGTATTTACGTCAAGGGTAGAAGGGTAGAGGGGTGTTCCATTATCCACCGGGTTTCGAACCATGTGCGCTTTTCTCAGGTGTGTTTCGGATTTAAGAAGAAGTTAGTTTATCCATGATATCCTCTCTTCTGGAGCTTGTATTTTTTCCCCTGGAATCAAGTACAAACCAGGTATTCTCAATGAAATTATTTATCT
Organism: Solanum virginianum; assembly: GCA_000787875.1. Lineage (NCBI taxonomy): Eukaryota > Viridiplantae > Streptophyta > Magnoliopsida > Solanales > Solanaceae > Solanum > Solanum virginianum. The sequence continues at coordinate 8,039 of DF362259.1, forward strand.
TCTTCAGAAGATTAAAAAAACATCCGCATATTTTATGAGAACTAACTGCTCTCTCCTGGGGATAACATTAATAATAGTTTTGTCATCACCACCAAAATATGATAGTTTAGGTAATGGTTGTGGATGGGCTAAGATTATGTGAGCCATTAGTTAAAATTTTATTTTTGGTCAAGGTAGATCATGGATTATTATCATCTCAATTATAGTTTTTGTTGATACATCTTGTTCCCAGTGAGCAAGAAAGTGTTGGTGAAGTGCCAGTAGCTGAATATGAGATCAAGAAGGGAAAAGATTTGGAAAGTATTCCTCTAGATTCTGATCATTGGGAGAAAAATGGACTGAAGAAGAATGCATCAAAAACAGAGTTGCCACCGCTAACCTCAGACAGGGATACCTTACCGGCCAAGAGTAGAACTCAAACACCTAAAGCTCGTCAAAGTCAGAGTGGACCACTTATGGCAGGCGCTGTACTTAGTCACTCAGCATCAGAAAGAGCGAGAAACTCCGAAAGGTTCTTTACGACTGATTGTTTTCTTATTCTACTGTTATCTTACATTGCACCAAGACAAATTATCAAAGGAAAAACATTGCACCAAAACTTGAACTATGAAGGTTTATTAATACTCAGGAATTAAATAGCCTTTCTTTTCGTATCATTTTAGTGAAGGAAATTGATCAAAACTGAATGCTCAAACTTGGTCTCTCTACCAATATGGCATGTCCCTGATTTCCTTTTAAGAATGCTTCTTCGGCCGAACCAAAAAGATTTCCATGGGAGAAGGAATTCTCACTGGCATTTTCTCTAAAATTAGTGCCTTGGATACATTTTATGGAGGCTAAAATCAGTGTGTAAATTATCCAATAGCATTCTACTGTAGTTCATTGTGCTTTATTTGAACATTTGCATATCGAAATATACTGTTTATTTGGACAACTGTTATCAAATGAGAACTTTCAGTGAGGTAACTTATGCTGCTCTTACAGAAGTGAGATTGAAAACCAACAACCAGGAGATAAAGCTCTTCCAGTGCGAAGAGCACCCAGCTTTAGTGGCCCTTTAATGCTTCCAAACCGAGCATCAGGAAATAGTCTATCAGCTCCAATTAAATCATCTGGGGGTATGAATGCTTTCAAGACAAGTTCATTTTTTGCTATTGTGTTTTTATATATTGTATTGTTATTGTCCATCATTTATTTGTTACTTTATTGTCTTTATAGACCATCATTTGCTTTACACCGCAGTCATTTTGTTTAATATCTAGTATTTTTCTGCTCTTGGGGATGATATTTTTGAGATAAGGGTCTTTCGGAAACTACCTTTCTATCTCGAGGTAGTGGTAAGGTTTTTGTACATTTTACCCTCCCGAACCCCACTTGTGGGATTCCACCGAGTAGTTATTGTTGTTGTGTAAGACTGATAAGAGTTTACGGCAAAAATCTAGGTAGCATGTTAATAAAGGCAGACTTCTCTTTGCAGTAATGATAATTTTTATCTGTTCAGGATTCAAAGATTCTTTGGATGACAAGTCGAAGCTGAACTTGGTCCAAATAAAAGGCCGTTTCTCTGTAACATCAGAAAATGTAGATCTTGTAAAGGTAAATCATATCTTTTTCATTCTTTTTCTTTTAGATGACCATTTGCTAACTTAAATATGTATGTTAGGATATTCCATTATGTACAGTTCCTCGACGATCTTCCCAAGTAAGTGGTTTGGTGTTGCCTTCTTAAAACAACTCAAGTATTTCATTCCTGCTGTATCTTTGACACAAGATTTCTGTGATTCTCAGGGATCACCACTTAGGAAGTCTGCTAGTGTTGGAGAATGGCTGGTCGAATCTAAACAAATGGTGTGTATTATCCCTTTCTTTGGTGCTGTAATTAAATCATGTGAATATGTTGAAACTTGAGCTCCACCCTAATGGTGCTATTTTGACTTAACCAAGTGAAAAAGTAAAGAACTTATTGACATAATAATACTGCAATTTTCATATATTTTCAGCCACCCTGTCAACCGTCCAAGGAACTTGGCCTTAATAATGTTCCTGCTTCAGTTCTCATGCCTCACTTACAAAATCTCTTCCAACAGACATCAATTCAACAGGTAAGGCATCAGTGTACAGTAGGGATGCAAGATCCATGTCCTCCCCCCCCTCCCCACATTCCCCCCCACAGCAAAAAACACAGACAACAAAAACAAGAAAGGAAATGTTAAATTCAGAGTTAACTAATCCATTTCCATTTCTGTGGTTGTTCTAACTCTTTATTGCTATTGCATTTGTTATCAGGATCTCATCGTAAATCTATTGAGTAGCTTGCAGTTATCTGAGGCAGGAGATTGTAAGTATGCAGAAGAAATGTCTGATGTCCTTGTGTAAAGAAATATATTTACCAATAGTAATATGGATTCAGGTTTACTTAAAAATGAAATTTCTTATTCTGTCTCAGCTTCTCAAAATGGGAAGTTATCTCCCCTACAGCGCCCAGAGAGCAATGGAACTGTAAGTACATGTCTTTGCTTTGAAAATATGCTCATCTTTAAGACTTAAGAAACTGCAAATGCTTACATGGAGCTATATAAATATTTCTCTCTTGTTGGGTACTTTTGTCTTTTATCACATGGCAACCATTCGTTTTGATAAAGACACTACCGGTTTGCAGGTTGAAGCAGCCGTTTCTGAGAGGGAGAAGCTATTGTTAGTCAAAATATCTGAGCTTCAGGCTAGGTCAGTCCACTGTGGACACCAAGTCAACTGTGGTGCAATTTTCTCACAGTTCTATGTAGAATTCTTAATGAAAGAACTGATCTTCTCTCTACTTTGCAGGATGATTAATTTGACAGATGAATTAACTGCAGAAAAATTAAAATACTGGCAGGTGAGTGCATACTTGTTTCTTTGATGCAAAGGTCCATGTAGTATTAATTGAATTGAAGGAAGAAAGAATGGAAAGATAATGATGGAAGATCAATTGTGTGGAGATATTTCTCTTCTTTATGAGGTTTAGAGAACTAGGCATTGAGTTAGGTTTATTAATAGCATCTAATGTTTTGCTAACAGTGGTTTTTCATCTGCTCCCAGTTGCAACAGCGGTTAAATGCCATGTCAAGTTGCGGAGAGGATGGGGACAGAAGAGAATTGGAATCCTGATGACGAATGATACTTTTCATGTGTAAACACCGTGTATATTCAGGTGTCCATTTGATGTTGCTAGAGCAGACAATTTAGAATTCTTCACTCGCATGTGAATGCCTTGAGCAGACTTTTTCAGCGTCGTTTGCTTTTGCAGGTTGAAGCATAGGAAGAGGCAGAGTGTAATTATGCTTATGTCCGCTGAATCATGCACTTGTCCTTGTTGAACAGCTCGTGTCGGAGGAATCCATCTCCACGTAGCAGTAAACAGAATAGTCAACGCAATAGATAATTTCTTCATTTGTTTGACGAGTACGAGCTGAAAACAAGCTTCTTGTGCAGATTCACGCCAAGGAATTATCATTTATTTTTAGATATAGAAGACTGTGGAGGAAGGGCTCGGCGGGAAGAGGAAGGCAGAGGGTGGGTGTGGGGGATTCAATTCCCTATTTTATTTGTAGATCCCTTGTTTATGTTGTAGTCATATCAGGTTGTAATTTTGTAACATATATGTGACCATGAGATGTGTTCAATAAAGCTTTTTTGCTTCAGAAGAATCCGTCAACCGGGTGATATTTGTGGCCGTTGCCAAATTGCCATTGCATAAATGGAGAGATGGATTTGTTACTGTTGGATCCAATTGATATTTGGACGTTTTTTGTTAATTAGAAATCCTTTTATTTCTTTTGGTTGGTTAAATAAAGGTGGTCGGATAAAATAGGGTGTAGGAATAGTATGTTGATATTAGGTGGTAAAATAACGTCTGTGCATTCACCATATAATGAAAATGAATAAAAAAAGTTCACTTTAGGTCGCTTTCGAGAATGAAAAGCGCCAAACAGGACCCATAAGATATTCCTTTTTTTATTAGGGGGCACTGTTTTCTAAAACGTACAGCATTCACGAATCTTTTCCTAAATTAACATGCGTACTAATAGTTCCATAATCCTAACCTAATTCAATTACCAGACACTTCGCCGGCACAGATTAGATGCTGCCGTTGCCGTTCTCTATCTCCGGCGATGAAATCTCTCACTTCTACTACAGCTGTACTTTTTTCAACTTCTCAACCGTCTTTACGATCCTCTCTCTTACCAGCTCTCCGACCTCTGTATCGAGCTCGCCTCCGCAACAAGCATAATCTGGTAATTAACTTAATTACTACTTGTTCTAATCTCATTTTAACTGAAATACCAATAGAGCTTTATCTGAGGCAGG
>DF362259.1:12472-24398 GCA_000787875.1 Solanum virginianum
AAAAACCAATAGAGCTGACATATGTTAAATTGTTATTGATTTTGTAGAGAAGATTGAGAAATGGAACTTGCAGGGCAGAGTTTGCAAACGATGTGCCTTACGCCGCTGCTATCGGTGCTTGCATTTTGAGCTCGTGGGCTTTCCCGACTACTTACTCGGAGGATGACGATGGTGAATCCCCGATTGATTCTGCTGATGCGCGGTTTGCTGTCATGGGAATTATCAGTATCATTCCGTATTTTAATTGGATGGTGAGATTTTTCTCATTGCATATTCATCATCATTTGTTCGGAAGGTGAAGGGTTGTGGTAGTTCGAAATCAGTTAGGGCTGTGCCCAACTAACTTGGGATTAAGGTGTGATTGATTTCGTGATTTACTTTGTAGAGTTGGGTTTTCGCGTGGTTGGATACCGGGAAACCGCGCTATGCTGTTTATGCTCTTGTGTATTTGGCTCCATATTTAAGGTACGGAGCTCTCAAAACTGTAGTTTTCTAGGTGATGTTTCATATCATGTGTTGTGACCACCCTAAATGTGTTTTAAGAAATGTATTGAAGTTTCTGACTAGTCTTTTGACGTGTTAAGACACTTCATGCTGATTTCAGGCTGTGAAGCATACGCCTGACTTATTATGACCTAAACAATTTGCACTAAGATTGTCCCCTGAACAAATTGAAAAACATGCAAAGCTAAAACCAAAAGTGAGACCCTTGAGGATTTTCGATTTTCTTCCCCTAGACTTCTTCAAGGCCACTAAAATGCAAAAGGGTTATTTAGCGGTCACCCTTCTTGTGTATTGTTTGAAACAGCCTTTTACAGCTTCCGGCCAAACATAGAAAATAACTCTATCATCTATAACCAGTACTCAACACTATTATATGACTCAAAAGATGGTTAATAGCTTTTCCGAGAATAATCCCTTGAATAGTGAAAGGTCTCACTTGCTCTTTTTGTCCTTTCTTGGTAACATCAGATTGTCTAGGAAGTGATACATCCTGCTGCTGAGAGTTTAGGCAAAGGCACTATCAGCATTTTTTGACGTTTAATTGAGTCATTTTGCCTTGATATTTAGAACCAAACTTTCATTTTGATGCTTTTTCATCGTATGCAGCACCAATCTGTCTCTATCTCCTGAAGATAGCTTGCTACCCATTGCCAGCATCCTCTTGTGCATCTTCCACATTCAGGTAATAGCTACGGTCTATCTAAAACTCTATAAATCAATTATTCTGAGGTTCTCTGATACCATCCTGGATAGCCTGCCCAGAGTTTATTGCGGGGAGACTAGATCATCTCAACTGTAATTTTTGTTTCCTTCCAAAAGTGGGAGTTGAATTCCAAGATAAATCTTTGTTGGTTTAGTATTTCATTCCAAGATGCGACATCTTGTTTCCTTTTCTTTGTTTCTACTTACCATATTGTTTTTCTAATAGAATAAAGATTTGCTTTCCTTGTATTTACTTGCTTCCTTTGTTAATTTGAGTTGGGATGTAGTAGTTACAAATACTTGGTACACTTTTAGTTTGGGGGGAGATTGGCTATTGAGACTACAGGCAAAATTGTGAAGTTGGAAACCTGATAGTTGGGATTGAACTTGAAAACTTCTTTCAAGCTTGAAGTCTTGATGATAATTCTTTTCTTCCTTCAAATATATCTTTGGTTCGTTCTTGTCTTTCTATTAGGGGTGATTGATTTCAGATATCAATTGTTATCATAATATTTGGTTAGGGTCAGAGATTCTTTTTGTTCTTCAATTCCTTTGGTAATTTCTATAATTCTGTTTCATTATTTAGTTTATTTTTCCGCTTTGTGAGTTGGTGTATCCTGAATAATCCTCATTGAAAGTTTCATCTGGTTCCAGCTGGAAGCATTCCAAAAGGATGGAGACTTTCGGGTGTTGGATAAATTTACTGAGACAACTTCAATTGGTAGGAAGAAAAATGTAACAATGTCAAAGAAGGTATAGACCATGTGATGCACTTATTAACACGCAACTGGTTTAGAAGTTTATCATTCATATCTAATCTTTTAAATTGGCATGAAGGAGGAGTTCAATCTTAAGAAGTTGCCTTCAGCGGATGAGATAAAGAGGTCGGAAATTTCTAGAAGACCTGAAAATCCCGAGCACTTGAATGAAGATGGAGAAGATCTTAGTTCAAGGAAGCATTAAATTTGCCTGTTTAAGGCTGTGTTTTGACGTGCCTAACACCAATCCTTGGAAGGAGCACAATCATATGCTGAAGTGCAACTGTGTAGGTAGTTCACTGACCAAACAAGCATCTTCTTTACACAACAGATTGATCTTAACATGCTATGGTCCAACTCTGCACCAAATATCTATATTCTCTTATCAAAGATTGGACCAGGCCTTGTTATCTTTTCACAATTGCAGTGTAACTACCTTATCTATTATTCTCCCTTGTGATATTTCTCTTCCTGAGCTCTACATATCAAGGAAAGCTTGTATACTTAGTATTTTTACGTTGAACAGAGGCTCATTCTGTATTGGCAGGTCTCAACTCATAAATTGTGTGCTGTCATGTCGCCGAGAAGAATTTTCATCTGTCTTTTTGATCTGCAATTCTTAGATTCCAGTGTATGCAGAACATTGTTTGTCTCAGTAATTAATAAGCTTCAAGTGTGATATGACATGATGTTACTATAAGAATGTAATTTGTGTTAAGAGTGTAATAGAGAAGTTGGAAATATGGGCAAGATTCATGGCAAAATTCCTCCAGTTCTCGATTTTGAGCTTTGGATATGACAAAAGTTTTGTTATGGATTGCTTTCTCCTTAAACAAGCTGATACTAAATCATAAACTTGTGTGAATTGTCGTCTTTCCTTCTTATGGATAATAATTTTGTTGTTATTGATCTAACTTTCTTGCTTGATTTGTAGAAGAAAATGGAATGCAGCAAATTGTACCTTTTCCTCTAAAGAACAGACAACGGATATTTTTCAATAAAAATAAACAAGGGAAACAAATAGAAATTTGTTATAAACATATTTGAGTTATAGTGTGTAGATTTCTAATCCTACTGAGAGGCCAAATCAGTTTCCTACACTTTTTTACCTATAAATATACATAAGGGGGTTACATATTCTCAGAAGAAGAAGAAACCCTAAGAAGGTTAGTCTGTAAATCAATGGCGGGAAGCAGCAGCGGGAAGCTGATACAAGAGCTTATACTGTACTCTGCAAGCGCAGCAGTAAGCATGGGTGTGTTGTTTGTTGGGCTTCGCCGTCTCGACCCAGATCGCGAATCTTCTAAGAGAGCTATTGAATCCCGCAAACAACTCTCCAAACGCTTAGGTCGAACTCTTAGTTACACCACTCCCTTTAAGGTATACAATTCGTCTAATTTTCACTTCTACGTACAATTTATATTTTCCAAAGCAAATTTACCACTTGTGTTACGATTGTGTGCTTTCTATAACTTTGCATGCATTAGGATATTTGGGGAATCTCTAGTATCAGAAAACAAGAAAGTTACTTCCGGAGTGAAATGTATCAGGGGACTAAAAAAATTATCGACTATCAGAATGAAGTGTGCCCAAATAGAGTATAGTGGAAGTGTGGATTCATGCGCTGACCCTGACTAGCTTGAGATTGAGGCGTAGTAGTTATTCTTGGTATCATTTTACAGGAAACGTGGCATGGTTTCTTGTGGTTTTTTTTTTTTATTGAGTGATTCGTTGCAGGATATGATTGCTGGGGATGTTGTGAATCCAGACCACATGGATGTGGAGTTTGATTCGATTGGTTGGCTGGATGGTATTAAGGAAACTTTGTTTCAGCTGGCTATTTTACCTCTGCGAAGGCCGGAGTTCTTTTGTCATGGGAAATTGCTTGGTCCAACGAAAGGGGTTCTGTTGTATGGACCACCTGGGACAGGGAAGACCATGCTTGCTAAAGGGATTGCCAAAGGTCTGGTGCTGTGTTCATAAATGTCAAGGTTTCTACTCTAAAGAGCAAGTGGTTTGGTGATGCCCAAAAGCCCGGTGAGTCTCTCACGTTTCTTTTGCATAGCTAAGTTTGTTGTAAATTAGACGTCTAATTGGACTTTTGTTGCTATGATCTATTTGGTTGGATGATTAAGAAATGGAGAGATGATTCAGCATGCTAAGATTTTGATAAATGAAAAAAAATACTATCATTTCACAGTCAAGGAAATATGTTGCTCAGAATCTAGTCCAATCTGTCTTTAGAATTCCATGTGGCACTCCAAGGAAGAAAACCGAAAAATTTAGGAACTTTTGAAGAGTTAGGTTTTAGGAAGTGGAGTTATAGCGTGCAACATGCTACGTGATTTTGAAACGAGGTTTTAACTTTCTATTGCTAACAATTGCAGTTATTCTATAGTGGGAAAGGAAGAAGAATCTGCACAAGATTAGACGCATGTTCATTTTCATACTACGTCGGCATTTACTAGCTTTAATGTCCAATTGTCCATAATAAGCATATGACCCTTGTTTTCTCTTTTCCTTCCCTCTTCCTTTTTTCCTTTTGGCAGTTGCTGCTGTTTTTAGCTTGGCCTACAAGCTCCAGCCAGCTATAATATTTATTGATGAAGTTGACAGTTTTTTGGGCCAGCGTCGTTCGACAGATGCTGAAATGCTGACTAGCATGAAAACTGAGTTCATGGCTTTATGGGATGGTTTTACTACTGACCATGAGTGTAACAATCTGCATTTGATTTCCATTTTGCCTCAAAGATGATTTTAACTAGTCCTATGAATAGGTAGTTTCTTTTTTCCAGCCACTGTTTCATTTTCATGTTCACATGTAAATCTAGCTTTACTCATGGAAATTTAACCATTCTTTGTATTTGCACATTTATGCTTTCTTTGTTAGAAATATTTCTGTAGCATCCAATCATGGTGTTTTTAAGTATGCTACATACATAATTTAGAATGTTGTACTTGATTGATATAACATTCTGTTTAAAATGAGTAGTGTACGTACTACCAATGCTGTAAGATATGGACATATTTAGCTGCACTGCTAGCATGTGTTATTTTAGCTATTAGTACATCATTACTTATCCCTGGTTTGACATGCCATCCCTTTATACTCCATGCTTTTTTTATGAATTGCTTGCAGAAGCCAGAAAGTGTGGCCCTCAATCTGATCTCTCCACTCTCAAACTAATCTGTAGAAACTTAGGAAGTCTCTTTTTTTAAGCACTCATTTTGACTAACATAATAGTCATTGATGACTGATATACCACATATAAATATGTTGTTTGATGAATGCCATACCATATATGAGTGGTAAGTGAATCAAATTTCATTCTCCGCAGATAATGCTAGAGTAATGGTCCTGGGAGCAACCAATCTCCCAAGTGATCTTGATGAGGCAATAATTAGACCTTTTTCCCAAGCATTTGAGATCGGAAAACCTTCCCGCAGTGATAGAATAAAGATACTGAAGGTAGTTTTGAAGGGTGAGAGAATTGAAGATAACATTGATTTTGATCGACTTGCTGGCTTGTGTGAGGGATACACTGGTTCAGACATTCTTGAAGCCTGCAAGCAAGCTGCCTTTAATCCCCTTAGGGAGTATTTGCAAGATGAGAAGAAAGGAGAGATATCACAGGTGGTTCTTTCTCTGTGTATACTCACACACACACTTGCGCAAGTTGTTTTGTTCTTTGATTATTATGATCTTGCTTTTCTTGCAAAATCACACATGGTGGTATGTATGTCATAGATCAAATGTCTGTGCTTTTTATTCTGACAGGCACCAAGACCATTGTCTCAGTCTGATTTAGAGAGAGCTTTGGCTGAATCAAAGAGGACCAAGACTCCTTATTAGTTGGAACTTCCAGTTCCGCCTCAGCAAATCATTTTTTGTTTCTGCTAAGAAACCAACTATTATGAGCTTTCGGTTGGATGATTATGAGGTTCTCACTTTATTTTTGGGTTATATCATAATGTTTATTTGTGTAAGTCTAGATGGATAGATGCTGAAAAGTAACAGATCATTGTCGTCGTTTCTTCAAATAACAAAATATTTTTCTTACTTTCAGGATTTTTAGACCGAGACTGGCTCCAGTTGATGACACTTGACATCTGTTGAAGAGATCATTCTTTAGGCGTTGCCCCTTAATGAATCTCAATGCTCTAGTGTATTTAGGAATTGGAAGATATATAGTTCGTTTAACTTGTATTGTTTCAATGTTGTAAATGCCATGAACAAGTAATCATTGTTACAAGGTTTAGCCTAGCATTTAGCTGCAGCACATTCATTTGGACTCGTTTTCTGAAGACTTTATCATGTGTTGTCACAGAGGAATTGTCTTTGGAAGTATCCAAATCATGTCTATTCCAGATAACTTGAACGGTCAGGAAAATACTCAAAAGTGCAGCTTTATTCCTTCTGAAAGTAGTTTCCTGTGAAGGACTTGCCAATATTTTACTGGATTAATAAATAATTGCAGGGAATGGTGCTTAAAGATAGAATTTTCAAGTATAATTCTATCTAAAACAACTGTTACAAAGTTAGTAACTGTATATACATTATAGACTTATAAAAATAATAAATAGGCAACATGGTGTTTAAATTTTATCTGTCTCTGAAATGGATTTTTCAATGGGAAAAGGGCTCAAAATCCTGAGCTTAAAGCATAAATCCAGCCCAACTCCCGCAAAAAGGAAGATCAAAAGATTCTCAGAGACATAGACTGCGCCATCAAGAGCATGAGACCAGAAGCTGGCTGCATCCAACTCCAATGGTGGCCCCCCTCCAAGTGTAGCAAGGCCTGCATTAGAATCCTTTTAATTATCGCGGAAACACTTTTTGGCAAGACCAGGATCATATGTACAGTCAAAATCCACAACACTTCTATTTATAACAAGGTAGCAAACTGGATGAAACTGAATATGTGTGCATCAGTAGCACTAGCACAGCAAAGAAACAACCATCCCAACTCAGCTAAGGAATAACCTTGAGAACAATGTTTCTCAGCAAATTGAACTTATGATCGAGCCAATCAATTATTTTAGCTAATTGATCTAATCAGTGTACGTCTTGGGGTAGGCCATATTTAACCCTTGATGATATCAAATTCCCAAGACTTTGATCCATTGCTTCCTGTTTTAATTCCTCTTTAAACTACACAAGAAAATGGAAAGGGGAAAGGCGACACATTACAATGAGTCACTTGACAGAATAATACCTTTGACGATGCCAAATGCTGCAGATGTTCCTGACTTGAGCTGAAAATTGTCCAAGTCTCTTCTTACAGCATAGCGGAAGGTTACACCAAACAAAGCACAACTAATAAATGTGATTGACAGAGGGATTATTAGCTCTGAACTGTTGGTGATCCGACTTAAGAAAATGGGAAGTCCAGCAAGTGTGCCAACAAGTGCAGAAAGTGAAGCTGCTTTTACAGATTCTACTCTTTCCTCATCTCTATTCACTACATCCCCATCAGTTGCATCTCTCCTTGTAGCATCACCACTAACGTTGAGGGACCGCTCAGCTTCTTCAATCAGTGATCTTGCTTCTAATATATCTTTCTGGCATTCTGCAATCTTCAGTTGCATTAACCAGTCAGTACCTTAACTATTAGAGAGGACAAACAGTTGATCTAGAAAAGCTTTAATGACATCTTATCAGCACTAAGAACAATGTAACATCATTCTTAGGAAGTCAGACACTTGAAGCACCCTCCTTTCGTGAGGTGCTAAAACATGTTAATCAATCATTCAACTATGCATCAATACCAAAGTAATATGTCAGTTCTAAAAATCCTTTGTGTACATTATGCTCTATTCACGCAATGATCAAGGGACAGTGGACAAGGGTCCTTAGCAGTTAGATGTTCTCTACAGTTCACTGTTATCCTACAAGGTGTTAAAACATGATTTTTGTAAATTTGGACCGAGGTCATTTGGTGTAACTCAGTAATCATTTTGTGTACAGATAATGCATTAGTTATTTTGAGCACATAATCAAGTAACTCTATTATGGTCTCAAAAAATCATAGAAACAGTCTACTCTAAAGCTCCAAATGAATTCAAATCAAGACGACTGATTCCCAATTTGTACTTTGGTACGAATGAAGAAAACTAAGAAGGAATAGTAATCCTTGTCGATAAAAAAGAATATTCCTCTCAATAAAACTGACATAGCAGTGCCCAAATGCATAACCTCTCAACAATTAAAGTGAAGGGAGAAAAAAGATTTAATTTTTTGAACAATTCCCTAACCTCCCAACAATAATTCACATCGAGATTTAAACCTAAGACCTTACTGTTTATGTAAACAGCTATTTAGTTTAATTCTTCAAAAAACAAAAAAGAAGCAACCTCGGAAGTTCTAATTTCGAGCTGAGTGATATAATCCTTTAGCAACTTAGCTTCCAATTCCTGTCTTTCAATTTCAGCAAGTTCCTTCTTTGCCATTTCTACTCTCAGCGTTGCTTTCTCCAACCCATCAAGTAAAACCCTGTTTTCTTCTCTCTTCAAAAGTTGTTCTACTCTTTCGTCCACCATACCAGTCAATGCATCCTTCAAATTCCCATTTTCAGAGCTGTTGCTGCAATTTATGCTCAGAAATTTTACCTGGCCTGGAAATGGAAATACACTTTTGCTGAAGAGGATTTTTGGGTATGGAAGTAATGAGGAAATTGAGTTGCTCTTCATACTCATCATCTTCTTCTTATCCCTAAATTCTTAGAAGAAGATAATATGCACCATCTTTTTAATTGATTGGAAGAGTGGATATAAATGATAGAAAAAAAATTATCCTCTTCAAACTATTTACTTTTGGACCGTGATTCAAACTATGACTTTATTAGTTTATTTTTCCTTTTTTGTTTTGCCTCAATGTCAACATGAATAATACTTTGATAGTATATATATATATATATATATATATATCATATCATGTCATATCATATTATTTCTTTTCCTTACGGGCAAACCTATTTCAGAGGCAACTTTCCTTACAGGCACCCCTCTTTCGAGAAAGAATCGATATCATATAAAACGAGTTTAAACTTAAATATGATACTCTAATGGTATATTAATACCCAATTGATATTATATATGATTATGTGTTCTTTAAGAAATAAATAAAAAATTATTAAAGTATAAAATATATTCGTTGTGGTACATATTGGTATCGTATAGGACTAGAAAATTATTAAAGTTACAAAATTATGTATTAAACTCTAAATTAGTAGAAATATATTTTTGTGATATTCTATTGGTATATTGATACCTATTAGTATCAATCATTTTGAGCTCTTTTTTAATAATAAAATAATTAAGAGAAAATTATTAAGATGACAAACTTATTTATTAAATTTCAAATGAGTAGAAAATATATTCTTTGTGATAATCTATCGATATATACATACCATATCAGTGTCATATAGGACTAACTTTGATCCTCTGTGATACCTTATCGATCTATGTATACTATATTGATATATCATACAAGGTGGGCGTTGACATCAGTGCGCAAATTTTAATAGTAAGGGGACGAATTTTAATCGTAGAGAGACATAAAATATAAAGAAGTATATGAATGTAAATAGTTTGCTTCGAAGGGGTATAAACATAGTTTTTCTTTTATTTTTGAGGTCGTGGATTCATTCAATTTTATTTTATCACTCAAGACTACTCGAAAAATCCCTCGTGAAATTTAAATTTGTTTTTAAATCTTGACTTGCTTTAATCTCACCCATCTCAATTTATATGGTAACAAGGAAGACGCCCACAATGTACATATTTTGACTATCGAATTGGGTCTACATCTAAAATTCTTGATCAACGTCTTATAATTTGATCCAATAATCTCTATTGAATTAGTCTTATTTATCACTTGCTTGATTCACAATATTCCTTCATATGGAATCCAACAACTAGAAAGCACAAAACTTTGCCTCCTTTTACACCTAGACTGAAAGAATCGTTCATGCGCGCAGATGGTTTTGGATATATATGATGATTATAAGGTAATGGTTGTTTCTTATAATGATGAAATTAACGAATCAGATGACATTGAGGCCAAAGTATATAGTCTACAGCTTGATTCTTGGTATGATGTTGATTATTGTAATGAGGAGACATTATTTATAAAAAAAACACCTGATTATTGCGGGGAGATATTGGTTGGTACAGGGGTGTTTGTGTTTTTGGGGTACTCTTATTACTGATAACCCAGCTCGTGAATTTTTTAATACAGAAAGCAGGAACATTATTGCTTTTGATTTAGCTAATGAGAAATGGGAAAAGGTGGACAAGCCCATCTATGGAGAAGAAGAGATGGAATCGTTCATTTGGAATTTTCCACCAATTTATATATCTCCATTCGATTTTAATATCAACTTTCCAGACAAGCCCATCTATGGAGAAGGAGAGACGGAATCGTTTGTTTGGAAGTTGGGAAGTGATCTTGCTGTCTTTTATCATTTTTTTAACTTTAGCGTTGATAAGATCAATTATTTATGATGAAGTATGGGGTTAAAGAATCTTGGATAAAGATGTTTAATATCAGACGTCCGCCAAATAGTCTAGGCTGAATTCCAAACTTTTTCATGTCAAATAAAGGTGAAATATTGTCGGTGTTTGGAGCAACTTTGATGATATACAATTCTAAAGAAGACTCAGGCGTATGCTCACAAATAACTAACTGTGGTTACTGTCGACAAGTGCATTTCTACATTGAAAGTTTAGCATTTCTACACCTGGGAGCATTTTATGAGCTTCGAAACATGAATTAGGCGATTTTCTCCCCGCTTATGGGGTTATCGATGCTTTGGGCCCATTTTTCTCAAAAATTTCGAGAAAATCGTCCGTAACAAGCCTAAGGAGTTTCAATAAGCTCGATGCCATCGAATGGTGCCTAGGAGCATTTTATGGGCTCCGAAACAAGAATAAATAGATTATATCAAAAGTATTGTATCAAAATAGATTATATCAAAATGTATACTAAATAATAGTAAAATAGTCAAAAAGTCTTTTTAATTGGAGTAATATTTTCTTAAGAAACGTGTAAAAGAGTAATACAAACAAATAATTTGTGATAGTGAAAGTATATTGACGAATCATGGTATGAAATAAAATATTTTAAACTTATTATGAAAACAGGATGTCCCAAATGTAGGTGGGATCACTTTTGTAAAATGGTCACAATTTAATAAACAACAGGGCAACCCTCCTTAACAATGCCTGTAGCTGTTGGACAAGAAGCATAAGGGCATCCATCAAGATCATTTCCCCACCAGTTAACAGTTATGTTCTCTAAGCCCAAACACATATATATAACAACTGCCATAAATGCCAAACCAGCATCAAGTGCACCCGAAAGAACGTAGTTATGACGCTGCCACCAATATGGCTTATATCGATAAACAACAAAGCCAGACAAGAACCCTACGATGATCCACGTCGTGTAGTTCACAGCCGTGGCAGGTGGCATCATCCCTGTTGCTCCTATTAAAACTGGCATGTTAATGAGTTTGATCCATTCTTGCTCAGGGAATGCTCTGGCTGCTAGCCACACAAGTACTGGTGCTATCGCGCCAAATAAAAAGAACCAATTCACCATCCCATAAGTTCCTAAATCTCCAAAAATCCTTCTTGGTGCAATCAAACCCCAAATCACTGATGCATCATAGAACACATGGTCCGAAGGGCAAGTCCACACCGTGTTGGACAATGTCTTGTTGCATATGTCTGGAATCGTTTCCATTAACCACCACGCTGTTCCCAAATACACAAACCCTGCTATTACAGTACCTACTATCTGCATTGTCCATTTTCCACTGTTGTAACCATATATCTATAATCGTAAACATACAGGGACGGAGGCAGATGTAGAGGCAGAGAAAATTACACCAAGTAAGGTAAAAATGATTTCTTTTTCCATCTATATATAAGTTCGTTGAACCCCTTGGCATAGATTT
>DF362259.1:24450-44500 GCA_000787875.1 Solanum virginianum
CGTTGAACCCATTGGCATAGATTTTTTTTCTTTTTGAATTCCTAGCTCCGCCACTATAAGAAAATGTAATGACACTTAACATGCAACAAGAGTAAAACTAATCATCAGAAAAATCGACTGAGCGAGTAGCTTACTTGAGCCATAAACATTGTTCTAGGAGGAATTTTCATGTAATGTCCGAGCTTGAAGTCTTGGAGGAAAGCTATAGCTTGTGTCATACTAATGTAACCATAAACCTTGAAGCACATGTTAGCTACAGGATATCCTGGATAAATGTATCCTATGATATATTCCGTGATGATATTCAACCCTGGTGTCTACAATGTTTAAAAATATCAAAAAAAAAAAAATAGAATCAGACTATTAGCGTCATACACAAAACAATAGTTGTATGTCCAGTTGACTCCATTACTCAAATTGTCATTCAACTATTCGAAACCATCTAGTAAAGCCAACAAAAGGTCAGTCTGTTATAAGCATAATTAAGTGACTTGTCTGTTAAAGACAATAGGAAGGTGACTTTACTAGGTAATTTCAGATAGTCCATTGAGCAATTGGCCTTGTGTCCAACTCCAAGCATAGTTGTTACCTGGTTGGTAATGGCGGTGATGATTCCTATAGGAAGGGTAAAGAAAAAGGCAATGAGACAAGCTAGAATAACTCCCCACCAAGGTAACTGAAGTTGCTCATTGTAATATTCACAAGCAAAGATAGTGAGTGTAATGTTCGCGACAAGAATGCACCAAAACCACCACTCAGGTACTTGTTTATACTTGCTCATTAGTCTAGTGTGTATGTCCGTTTTCTTCTCTTTGAAGCTTGATTTGCTCTGCTCCCATATCTCCCTGCAATCGATAAAACTCGTTATAACATAACTTTCCCTTTTCATTTATAGTACGCCACAATTATGATTATGCTTCAGTTCTAACTCAATATTCTACGAAATGAGAAAGTAGTTCATTGCATTTCATTCTCTGACCTGACTAAAAGACTAATAAAAACATAGGACCAAAATTGGACATGTATATTGCCATTGTGTTGTGCCTTATGTCTAATTGGATTGAAAGAGCAATGTAACATTGACTTAGTACAATAAGTAATAAATCAAACATTGTTTCGTACCTTCCGTGAAATAAAAGAACATGCATGACAGTAGCACTGAGAGCAGCAAAGCCAACTCCATAAGTAATAGCGAAAAATGTACTAAGATAAAGATGCCCTTGTCGCTCGTAGGCAGCAGTATCAAGATGGAAATTAGAGTCGATGATACTTGATATGTTGTAAATTTGGCCAGTGGAAGTGAACATTTCATCAGAGAAAATTGGGAATGTCTTGGCTTTGAAGACATCTAGCCAATAACATATTGGAGTCAAAACATACATAACAAATATGAATCCAGCAGCAACATTAGCTGTAGCAAACCATGGGCTAGCTAATGGGCTTCCAAGGTATGACGAAATAGAGGACCAGTCAAGGCCTATAGCTCCAATTCCGAGCCCCTTTAGGCCTGAACCGAGTTGTTGGGCTAGCACTGATTTGGGAAAGATCCAACATATCCATGACAGAGATGTCAACATTGAAAACAGATAGCCAGGGAAAATATAATACGAAAAACTGCAGATGAAGGCTACTATGAAGAACTGAGTACGCGTTAGCCCTCCTTTAGGACGTTCGTCTTTCTCATGTAAAGCCCTGCAAATGAAGCTCTCTGTTAAACTAAAATTGCTGACGAATGTATAATCTATTAGTAAATAGTGAAGAATCTGGCATGCTATTCATCAAAAAGCATATTCATATGAAACTAATGGGACATCACGGTCGTTATAATTTGAATCATAGTTCGTATTTTACTACAGTTTTCTCTAATTTGTGGCAATTATATGAAGGCTGGAAAAACTTAGTCGAAAGAGAAAATTATTAAAAACTATTATATGAACTTGGTGTCAGTTATTAGTTTCATCCCCAAACTATTGATATTCTTAAAAACACATACTTTAGGTGTGTATTTCACTCTTGTTACAAGATCGGGGTGTATTTAAGTTTAGATAATCAAGTAGAGAGATATTTTCTATCAATAATTCGGACATTTTTCTATGTTTTTTTAGGTGAATGGATATAATTTGGTCCATTACTCTTCAATCATGTCTGTTAACGGATCCTTTTTAGTCTTTTAGACCTGAGCTAATTAAATATGTGTTCTTTCAACAAAAACAATATTGATATTTCTAATTACCAAACACGACGAAATTTGCATTAACTATCCTATAAAAATATCTTCTAAAATTAATTATAGTCCTCCTAATTCAAAAGATATTACTTTCAGAAAAGAACAACTCGTGGGGTCCAAGTGTCACTGCCATATTTATTAGCCGCAACCTACACAAAATAATAATCCTGTTGCGTGTGAATACAAATATAAATTATTACTCTCATCGGAAAAAAAAAATACACTTGACAATAAATAAATTTATATTTATCGAAAAAGATATTGAACTCTCTTCGATAGATTTAACATGTAACGTGACGACTTTAACTTGCCTGAACAATGAAACTTGGACAAGATTGGAAGGCCACCACATGGCTGCTGGCTCAACCAAATACTTTCTGAATATTCCAGCCCATCCAAATCCCAACACCTGTCATTCAAAAAAAATATTATGAACGAATTAAGTTATATGCATGGTGAGTCAGTCGGTCCGAATAATTACCTGCGTTGTGATGATAACAATAAGAGAAACTAAGAAGGTAATGTCTTTCTTATAAAAGACTTTAACAGCAGTGACAACATGAATAGCATAAACAGTTCCAGCACCAGAGTTTGCAAAAATGGTTATGAGTACATGTTCTTTGACATTAAAAGGGCCTGGATTTAAAGTGAATTCCCATTTTGATCCTTGCAAAAATACCCTTTTTGTTATCTTTGCTGCCATGAGTTGACCCAAAGGAACCACAGCAATTTGAGCTGAAATTGCTGTAATTGTTAATGGCTCTCTTCTGTACCAAAAAAATTGGTTCAAAAATGATAACAAAACACATGAAAGTGTGCCTAAAAACCACATTCGAAAAGTCAGAACTGGTAGTGAAGGATCATCAGTTGTTGTAACTGTTAGAGCAACTTGTTTGATAGGTGAATTTTCCTCTTCGGATTTCGAGCTTGATGTAATGCCATGATCAACATTGGATACTGCAAAACAGAGACAATTTCATTTTTTGGATCTGAAACTAAGTTATGTTAATGTTCAGATCCTTCAAAAATGTCTCCTCTTTTATTAGGATGTGATACGACTGTATTTGACATTTTTGAGGATTCGAATTGAATTGAGTTGGTAAAAGAGAAAGATCCTTACAAAGAGGAGTCTTGATTTCAGATGCAGATTCTTCCATTGATTGACTTTGTGATATAGTTGAATGATTACCTCTACTTATATATTTGCATTTAAATGTTGGGGAATCTTTTCTTTTTCTTTCTCATATTTTTCGATTAGGTGAACTCTCGAATAATATAAAGGAAAAATATGAAAGAGAGAGAAAGCCAATGGGAAATGATGGATTAGATTCATTACAACTTGCGCATTACAACTTGCGCTTGGGATCGTATTTAGTATTTTCTATTTTTTGGGATAATTATTTTGAGATGACGATCTTCTCTATCTCTACGAAGGAGCGATAAAGTCTATGTACATTTTATCTTCATCGGACCTCACTTACGAAATTTCACTGATTATATTATGGTTGCGTAGAACTTATGCTTGCATTTAAACGTGGCAGAATTTTTTCTACCTAACAACAACGTACCAAAAGAGTTGCTCCCTCCAATTATTTTAGTTGTCTCTTAAAAATTAATATGATTAAATGATAAAGTCAAACTAAAATATATATAAATTCAATATTTAAAATTAAAATTTTAGATATTCAAATATTTATAAAAAATACTATAAATTATTATTATTTTTATATTAATACGATGAAAAAAATACTTTCTAAAATATTTATCAAAGTTCATATTATTTGACTTTTAACCGGAGGATATATTTTTTAATCATTCCCAAAATTATTTATTTAAGCAGGTGATA
The DNA here is from genome assembly GCA_000787875.1 of Solanum virginianum. Classification (NCBI taxonomy): domain Eukaryota; kingdom Viridiplantae; phylum Streptophyta; class Magnoliopsida; order Solanales; family Solanaceae; genus Solanum; species Solanum virginianum. The sequence goes on from DF362259.1 coordinate 28,524, forward strand.
AATAATGTTGATGGGGGTGACAAAAAGATTGTTAGATGAAGAATCCTTCCTATCTTTTCTTAGAAAGCGACGTTCTTTTGACAATCAAAAGTAAAAAGTTATGAACAGAGATAGTAGATTCAAAATATTGGATTAAATTGTGCCACGTCATAAATCTTAGATCGAATTTATAATTTATATTTAATATATCAAAAGCTTTAAAAATTGAACTCATTTAATTTAAATTTTAAATACGTTATATTTGCATGTGATTATGACTGATGTGGTCCAGCGTAATAACTAAAGCAACTTGTATTTTGTTTTAATTTGTGACGTGAATCTTTGAGTGAAAACGATGACCTAAAATAAAATTATTATATAGTATGCATATAGATTAAAGAATGTGGTGCAGCGGATAGAGCTCGGGCTCAGATTCGAGTCCGGGGAATGAAAAAATCCTCGCGACACGAATTTGGATCTAGTCAGAGCTCCAATATTGGCAGCAGTGTATATAGAAAAGTCGAAAGGAAACACTGAGGTTGCAGAGGCTCAACTAGGAGCATGTATACAAACAATTCATTTCACTAACACTGCTAGGTAGTTTGAAGAAGAAAGAAATAAAACCAAAATACACAACAAACAGTTCCTCAAAAATAAACAGGAACTTCTCTCAATAGGAAAGAACAAACTATGTACATATTTTCTTTTTACCAGTCCACTTCTTTCTAACATTTTCAATTGCCTCCTCTCTCATTCTCGAGAGTTCACGATAAGATTGTTGATACTGCATATTGATAGCATCAAGTTCCAACTTGAGATCCTGCAATCGATTCTTGTCATTTGCCTCGCCGATAAAAGAGATAGGAGAAGGGTCAGAACTGAAATCATTAGATATGACATTCTGCAAGCTATCAAAGGAGATTCCTGGATTTTTGGTACAATCACTCATTACAGCATCACCAAGACTACCCTTATTGTTGCTTAGAGTTTGGATTTTGGAGCCCTGGATGTATTCCAACTCATTGTCGAGGGATCTTAAAACGTTGTTAAACTCCACATCTGAGATTGATGTTTTCCCTTGATTCAAAGAGGTAATGACTTCACCAATAATATGATCTTCTATTATCAAAGTTGAATCGTTGGATGAGTTATTCACTGGAGTGGAACTCCCAAACGAATATTTCTGACTTGCTGTGAGTTTGAAAATGAAGTCGGCAATCAATTCAGCGATTGTTGCCACATCGTCGTTCGACAAATCAAGCTCCTCTGCCATCTCACTAGCTATTGACATCACAGTGTCAGCATCAATACAAAATACAAAGTGCACATGCCTGATCCGACCTGTTAAAAACAGAGAAAAGATTCAAAACATTTGCTTGAAAATACTCCATGTATTCTATAAGATTGATCAAATACCAGTCAACTCAGCAATTCGCAGTGAAAACACAATTGAATGATCATCATGCTTGTCCCCTTGTAACCTAAATTCGTTTCTCCCATTTCGTCTCACGAAATCTAGATAAGAAAAATGAGGAGATCCAGTCTTGCTTTCTATGGACATGTCACTATGTAACTTCTGTGCAAGGTCTACATCCATGAAAATTGACTTCGGCAAGCTTTGTGTTCCCGGCACAAAATTTGAGGGCTGCAAATGATCACAGGGAGTTTTCAAGCTTTCAGATGAAAGAAATGGGTCTTCCAAAAGTTCAGCTGCACTCAATCTTACTGATACTGGGGCCAAACATTTCTCCACAAATTGTTTTACATGAGGATCTGTTACTTTTGCTAAAGATGCTGGCTTTATTCCCTGAAATCAAATATTTTCGAAGCATTGCAATTATTTTGAGTAAAATAAAATATAGTTGCAAAACTTAAAACAACTAAACTTACCGACGTGACTTTTTTATAAATTTGTGCTTGATTTCTACACTCACTATACGGATATTCACAAGTTATCAACTCCAATATGCACATGCCAAAAGAATAAATGTCGACAAGTTCATTATATTCTTCATCATATAGCTCAGGGGCCATAAATTCAGGGGTACCTGACAAAGAGAAAACACAAAGAAAATATGGCAATAGGGGTTAATACATTAGTTTGATGGAGCCAAAGGCAGCAAATCCAAGTCAAATAATACCAATAACACTTTGAGCGGTAGGTTGCTCCAAAATTGTCGCCAATCCAAGATCTCCAAGTTTAACTTCTCCATGGTTTCCATTGATGAATATGTTGTCACATTTCAAGTCCCTGTGTGTAACCGGTGGATTGTGACTATGGAGATAATGTAAACCTTGGAGAATTTGTCTAGCCCAATGTTTAATGGCTTTCGTGTCAACAGTCTTATGCTTTCTCCGATATCTAAAAGGGAGAGAATGCAAAAGATGTATCAATAAAAATATCTGGCGGTTACATGCAAAGTAAATAAGAAGGGCAAATATGAAAGAAATATAGTACTCACTGCCTTAAGCTCCCTGAACTAAATAATTCGGTGATCATATTAATACTTTTGTTCACATCGTCCACCCATGAAGAATATAATTTTATAATGTTTTCATTCTTCAACATTCTCAACAAATGAACCTCAGAATATATTCTCTCCAAATATTCAGGTGACTGCAAAGCATCATCTATGCAAATTTGGTTCCAAGCAACTTCTATTCCATCAATATTGTCAAACGCCTTGTAGCTACATATGAAAATATTTGAAAATCACTAAAAATTTGAAAATGAACAATGCTTACAAGGTAAAACTTAAAATGCAAGAAAATAAAAGGAGATGGATGTCAGAGCCATACACAGTCTTAAATGCTCCACTTCCCAAGATTTCACTATACTGGAGGAAGAGAAACAAAAGAACGTGACAATACCACCAAAACCCATAAATTTACATAAATGAAACATAAAAAATTAATACCACATGATAACCAATCGCAATCGTTTCTCAAAATTTAATTTAAAGTTTTAAAAAACTATTACCATCATTAACAAGTTACCAATCCTTCTTCCTTTTATAAAGATTTTGAATTTTTTTCCTGCCTAAAGTGAACACTTCATGAGCCTGTCAATTTTCTTCAGAGGCACTTGAAGAACCCTTTGCAGAAAGGCAGGCATAAGGCATAATGGTGTACGGGCAACAAGTACCAGATAACTCTGTCCACGGGGGTGCTTCAAACATAGCCTAAAGCCAACACTGAATGGAGGCCTTAAATTTTACTAATTCTTTAATGAAGTTATTATAGCCAATCCATTTAATCTTTCTTGAGACATTATATACTAGATTTGTCAAACTTCTATATATTCTTTCCTCTTATATGAAGAGTTATATTTTCTATAAATAATAGTACTCAATAATAAAAATGAGGTCCCTCAAATTAGGAGTCTTTTAGGCTTGTAGAGCCACTCTTGTCCGTCAATCAAGGCTAGGACAAATGAAAGAATCACCTAGAATGTTTCATGTCTCTGCTCGAATTTAAACATGAGACCTTATGGATTTTACAAGCTTCTCATTTAACTCAAATGACACAACCACTACAAATTTACTAGCACAAACTTATAATATGAATGAAATGATCAAAGTACAACAAGCAGAATAGATAATCCTAAAAATAGAAACTTGGCAAATATACAGAGAAAAACAGAAACTAGTTACCCGAATGTATCTCTTGTCTGGTGATACTTCAACAACTTCAGGCTCATCCAATTTCACATTGTCAAACCAACAACTCGAAGAATTCATCTCTCCACACCAAAAAAAAAAAAGAAGTAAACCTAGAGAAGAAGAAAATTAGATAAATCAAATAAAGGGTTCAGAAAATGCTTCACAGGCGACTGAATAGGAATCAATAATCCTTCCAAATCGGAATTGGAGTTTAAAGAATTCAACTTTCAGTAAAATTAAAGCAGAAAACTTGAGAACCCCCATTTGCAGAATTCAACTAATTAACCAGTCAAACTCAAACAAGAAGAACACAGTATTGAGACGCATATAGCTGATTAGGGGAAACAAATTTAAAAACCCTAAAAACTCAGTTAATCGATAGGGAGGAATGGAGCGGAGAAAAGCAGCTGGAAATCAATTAAGGGTTAATAATTTGTCAACTAAGCTTTTGCTTTCCAGATAATCAAGTTGCTAATTGTCGTTGATTTAACGTATAATCAGCCACTTATTAAAATTTTAAATGAATCTATTCTTGCTGTTTGAACAACAGGGTTTCGTGGTGTAGTTGGTTATCACGTCAGTCTAACACACTGAAGGTCTCCGGATCGAGTCCGGGCGAAGCCATTCTTGTAATACTTTTTTTTTCCAAGCTTGTCTATGTCTCGATTAATTTGATTGGTATTTGGGTCAACTTTCACACTTGATCAATCTCACCGGTATCGAAAAGCAGCAACTTTTTTGCTGATTTGGGCACCTCAAGTGTTATAATCGATCGGCATCATTTTCAATCAAGAGTATTTTTGGATGGTGAACAAAAAGATTTTAAAAGAAAGTTTACTGCCTTTGTGATTGTTAAATGGTCTTTGTTCATTCCTAGATCTTTGATTTGAGAACAATCCTGTGATTTTCACTCCAACATTTAGTCTTAATACTAGACTTCATTTGACAAATACTTATCCGCATCAAGTGCCAAGTGCTAAGTGCTAAGTGCTAAGGTGAGAATTTATGTGTATATTAACTTACGGTTTAGTAATGAGAGTGTAAATTAAGAAACGTATCTTGTATTCATAGGTCGCATTACGCCTGCCACTAATATACATGATTATTCACATACATGGATCTTTGGCATGGTAGAAAATATCTATTTGATGAGCTAAGAATGGTCATAACTCCATGTAAGACGTCAACAGCCTTAGCTTTTGCAGTTACAATTACAATTGAACTACATATCATGGTATGCAATTATCTATTAGCTGAAACTTAAACGATCTATTAGTAGAAAATTAACTAGGGTACAGTAAACAAAGTTCATCTAATTGAACTCATTGCCCAATTCTAATTGACATACAAACATTTTAAACAAAAGTTATTATCTCTAGCACAAGGCATCAAGGTCAGCGCGAATTCAACTCAACAAAAAGGCTCGCCTGAGGGTCCATCAATATTGTCAAACGCCTTGTAGCTACATATGAAAATATTTCAAAATCACAAAAAACTTCAAAATGAACAATCATAGACTGTGCGAGGGAAGTTGGACACGAGGCTGTATTTTTCAACCTCCAGGCATCCAAGAGAATCAACATAGTCGTACAGAGATTGTATAGTTGTACTACATTGAAATCTTCTCTCTTTGCGCTCACCAGTAGGAAACCTTACCAAAACCTGCAGGAAACAAGAAACAAAGAGAGAATTTAATCATCTGGAAAGTAGCAATTTCTACCGCATTTAATATGTGTATTTTACTCGTTGCTTATTCAAAACCTACATTTCTACAGTTATTACAGAGACTGACGCACGTTTAAATCAAAGAATCAAGAACAAATGAATACTTGAGTAACATCAGGACCCTTTTCCGGTTCAGGGCCCAGTGACTGTAATTTCTCCTCGCGCAGTTTAGCTAATGCAGCTTCTCTTTCAGCAGCTTCACGGGCTGCTCTTTCACGAGCCTCTTCTTCCTCCTTTCTTTTCCTTTCAGCTTCAGCAGCTTCCCTCTCCTGTCGCTCTTGTTCTTCTTTCCTCTGACGCTCTCTAGCCTGGTGTAGGATAAACAGTTCAGCAGTGCACAAATTGCCCTGTTCCCTTTCTCAAAATTGAACTTGTGAAGCCTATTTTAAAGCCTCAAAGTACATACCTGATCAGCCTCTAGTGCAGCACGATAAGCTGCATCCTGCTCCTCCCTCAATCGGATATTATTCCTCCTTTCTTCTGCTTCAAGCCTGGCAGAAACAAGCACAGGTGCACTTTCCTCGAGTACCCTTTGCAATGCAGTCAGCAGTTCTTCAGGAGATTTTGGCCCCTCAACCTGCAAAGTGCTCATCAGACTATGATATTCAAGAAGACATCAAAGTAAACAAGAGGTCAATGAAGCAGCTCTTGATTGAACAAGCCAGTACAGTAAGTTCGCTGCTACACCAAACATCAGATAATAGCTCATATGAATTTGCAGTTCGTTTGGTATATAACAAGGCAAATAGAACTTTAATTAGCTTTTGGCAACAAAAGACAAAAGCCTCCACAGCTACCTTATGGTAAGATCTAACATAAAAACCACAGGAAAATCTGCACGTGATATGTACCCATTGAATGACAAATGTTTCCTATTAAGTTGAACTGACTAGGCCAAACAGTTAAGCACAAAATAAAACAGGTCCAGAAGCTAACAAGTGCTGATCAATGTAATGTCCTTTAAGACATTTACAAAACAGGAAGAGATATCCCCAGACCACAAACCATAGGGATGGTTTGGTTTTAAAACCTTTTTTTTTTTTAATGAAGAGTTTGGTTTTAAAACTATTACTTCTAACATCATGAACATATACCAATTAACATAGAACAAGGAGGTCAAACCAACTTTGAACTTGCAAGAAACAATGAAGCATAGAAGAGAATTAGAGGTTGACCAAAAAGAAAAAAAAAAGAATTGGGGAAAATGGCGTCGGAAGAGGTAATCAGCCTGCTTACAATAACAAGATATTAGTCATACCAAGTGCACACTCTTTTTAGTTTATCGAAAAAGCCTAGAACTTTGTTACAATATAATGGAACTTTTGGGACAGTTACTTTTTCCCTTTTCTTTGAGGTGTCAAATTTGTAGAAACCAGCAGAAATAAACCAGATTACTTTCTGATACATATATGCTCAGATTTTAGCTTTTTTGATAAGTATATATGCACTGATATCTATGCAGGAACGCAAGTTTTAACTCTGGGTAGATACATGGTGACACAGAAACATAGGATCAGCCATATTTCTCAATATTTCATCCAAGGTTATAACTAAGCAACAGAAAGAGATACACTTCATAAACCATCAGCATATCCACATCTCAGAATCCCATCTCAATTAAGCATAGAACAAACCACTCAAGACGCAGTCTTGTCTACATATTTAAAAAATAACTTCCAGATACTAACTAATAAAACAGTATGACAAAGTTAAAACAAATAGCAGAAAAAACTACTGGGAGTTACATAAGCAACCACATGATCTTCTATCCCATAATCAATTTGATCCTCTCTAACTAACCAATATTTCAACTACAAAAAAGTCTCTCATTTCCTCATACTTCATTAGTAACTTAGGGAACGGCACATATGTGTAAGCAAATATGTTCTAGTCTTCTAGCCAATCCATAAGGATTTAGGCCATACATAAAAGATAGTTTCACTGCTCTGGTTACTTATTTTTTTAAAGTAGGAAATATAACTAATTCCAGACTTATGACAGAGGCTCGAGTGCTTGATAAACTCAAGAGAGTCCCTTGCTAAATTATGTGGGTCAACAAACTGTTCAATGTCTCATTGCTTTGTCCCAGTCCTATAATGTCAACCAAAAGTCCTTAGATAAAATTATGCAATCCATAGCAAAATCGTATTTTGAGATGCATTGCCTCCTAACATATCATATAGGGCTCTGCTATACAGGGTTAGCCAATATAAAAGACTTTAACAAGCTCTAGAGGGCTCTATCAAGCTAAAAAGATACAGATGCTTCAACTTGTGGAAAGCACAAGCTTCAAGGATCTATTTATCAAGCAATCTCAAGTTTGTTCAAAAGATTCTGCTGATTGCTTTCGAGTTAAGTGATTTATATTCAGTCTAGAATCATACTAGTTTCCAACGCAAAATATAAAGCTGGTTTTTACTAAATAAAGCAACTTTTAGGCCTAGACTTAGTATTGCATTATATATACAAACCTTTTCTAGATATCCACTATGAACTCTAACTAGAGCATAAAACAAAACAATCATATAACTTTTTGTTTACCTGCTGAAGCAGAGCAATCCTTTGGTTTGTTGCAGCCATCACGACAGCACAAAAAGGAAACCTTGATGCCTTCAAGCTATTACTCATCTTGAAACCCTCACTAGCTCTAATACTCCCTCCCCAAGCAACGAAATTCTCGTTGATAAATGCTACCAGTGCTTCATTACACAAAGTCCTTTCACAAAACATAGGCGTATCTGGATGCTCAGGTGAATGTAAATACACGAAAAGCAGCTTAAATTCAAGCCTAGACCTTTGTAAAGCATCCATAAAACCTTCAGCAATAAAATTTGGCCTTATACTCCCAAAATCCCTATCAAAACTATCCACGAAACTCATTGCCTCCGCTGCTGATGCAGATACAGACACCAAAGGTGAAGAAGATTCACCATTACGCCCCGAATTAAACCCAATCATTCTCAACGAATACGAAAGTACACCACTTGCCGCCCATACACCAAACCCCACAGCACCTGAAATTAACCCTAGACTACCGGAAATGATGGAGAAGGGAAGAGTAATAATCTTCCAAGCTAGCCCCGGTGGTCCTCCACTTCCACCGGCAACAAGACCAGTTTCTGCCGGCGGTAAATTCGTGGTTGTTGGTGATGTATTGGAGGTGGTGGGTTCGGATGCATACTCCGTGGCAGGATGGTGATTTTGCGAGGTGAAAACAGAGATCGCCGATTCGAGATCCCAGCCATGAGCGGCAAGGATCTCAGTACACAAATCGGCGTCTTCCACCCCCGTGATCGCTTGAAAATACGCAATTTTATCAGCTACATCACCCATTTTCTCCCTTTTTCCCAAATTCAATCTACTTTTCCGATTAGGCTTTTGCTCCGTTATGTATTCATTGAAAATTTTCCGATGACTGCTCTCTATCTGTTCGACGAAATGACAGAGGAATCGCGAAACTTCTTGCACTCTAATCTACTGGGTTTTATCAGTTCATTGATTCTAATTTATAGCCACAAATGGGCTCTGACTACCTCGAAATTACAAACCTGCCATTTCAATTTTACTTATCATGTTTTATTTCTCTAAAGTCCGATTACAGAATACGCCATATTAATATGGGCACGTGAAAGATTGCGATCCATAGTATTTGTCGTATAATTTTTTAATATTTAAATATTAAATTTAATTTAATTTAATTTTACTTTAAATAATAATTAAGTTAACTCTCGTAAAATAAAATATGACAAGTAAAAGCTAACATAGAAAGTATAGTACTACTTGAGAGCTAATCCAACATACTCGCATAAAATGATTACTGTTTCTTCTATCCAAATTTACACGAGATTAATTCTCGAAATTTAAAAAATATCATATAAATGAAAACGAAAATAGAAATAATAAATCTCAACTAACTATTTCCTCCATGTATTTTTACTTGATACAATTTTTAAAAAGCAGCAAAAAGAGTGATAAGTTCGTCCCATCACATTTTGAATACAGTGAGTTTAATATCTTGAAAAATGCATCAAGAAATGAACAGTTAACAATTAGAAACTAAACTATCTCATTATTTTTCAAACTGGACAAGTAAAAGTAAACTAATCAAAAGCTTTGAAGCAATAAAGACAGAAAAATTTTACTCAAGAACCAATTTTATTCTGAGCTCCATGGTAGAACTCGGACTTAGCTAAGCATGAAAAGTTACCAGGATCTATTTATCAAGCAATCTCAAGTTTGTTCAAAAGATTCTGCTGATTGCTTTCGAGTTAAGTGATTTATATTCAGTCTAGAATCATACTAGTTTCCAACATTTTTTCGTTTTGCATATAAGCTTTTTTCTTTTCTTCTCTGTTTTCTTAAATTGTTACAGTGACCCATGAATAAAGTTCTAAGGAGAGTAAAATATAATAATTCAGGCTTTACAAGCATCACTGACTTTGTGTTTCTGCGGCAGCTTGTCATGCACAAGGAACAGTCAGTTATTCAACCTCCTTAATCAGAGGTTTGCCCTCATTCTGTACTTTCTTCATTTTCGGAATACTCGTCTTAGTCCCTACGAATTCCACCAGTCGTTTCTTCTCTGCATCGACAATGGCTGCTAAGGAAGACCATGCTTCTCGTGGCTGCTCGTGAGCCCAACACATGATAAAATATGTCTTCCTTTCAGCAGACTTGAGCTTCATTTTGATTTCAGAACTTTTGGATTTACGAGGCTTCTCTGACTTCAAATCCTTCTCCGCATGTTGGATTAGCCTCCTTAAATCACAAAGCAAGCAAACTAAGGCTGGAGTACCAAGATGAAGAAGGGTTATTGTGTCGTTGATTAGACCCAATGCGAATTGCAGGCCACCCATATGTCTGAAGGCCGGTGAGCATGTTTGCTCCATGCAATGTGATAGAGCTTCCAGCACTGTCTCTGGCTGGCCCCCTTGACCAAGAACAGAAGAGACACTTAACAAGTCTGTGGCTAATCCTATGGGATCTGATTGCCAGTCACCATTGTAGAGGCGAAGAGTAAAACAATAACTGTACATGATGTCAACAAGGTGAACTGCCAATAAAGGGGAAGGCCCAGCTGCACTGAGCTTCCTAACTGAGGGTAATGGAGAGTCTGGGCCAAGTGGAATGTCGTGCAAAGGGTCACCTTCCATTCCATCTTCAGAAGACACAGCTGTATCATCCCTCACAAGTGGCTGCACTAGTTGAGTTCCATCCTGACCAAGAGATATGTACTTGGCAGAAGGCTTCAACCACCATGGGTCCCAGGGCTTAATCAATTTGCTCAACTCACCTGAGGCAACAGCTCTTTGGAATTGTTTCTTTTCTTCAGCAGATAAATCTTCAAAACTTATCTGGTTTCCTACATACAAAAGGAAGCCACCACAACCACCCACCCGCAAAAAATAAAATAAAATAAGGAAATCAGCTTGAATGAAGCACAAAAAACAAGAGGATAAAAAGATAGCGACAAAATTCTGAAATTTCAGGAGCATACCAGATAGAGCTTTTTGAATAGTTTCCTCAGACAACAGGGAATCTGATGCAACAAGATCAATAAGGGAAAGTTATACTTGAGAATTGCAGCAATAAAAAAACGTGACTCATTTTGTCCTCTATTGTAGCATGTTATGTCAGTTCAACCATTTCACTAGTTTTGTGAGTACGGTAACATAGTTACATAGATTTGAGTATTATATAAGATTCATTCATACAACCACATCGCAAAGCAACACGATACATGGATACAACAAGAATCCCCTGAGCACAACTTGCTGAGCAAATCAAACATCCTTATAGCAAATTACAACAAAAGTTGTATCTATAAAATTTCTTCTTTTTTTTTTCACTTGTAAAAAACAAAACAAGATTCATATTACTCCTCTCACCACAATAATAATTAATGAATTGTCATTCTGTGGAAACGCATCAAGCAGGAATAAATTCATTATTGCAGATAAGAAAGCATTGCTTACCATCTTCATCCATGATGTCTGCTTCATCTTCTGAGTGGAATCGTTTGAGTATGTCCAGCGTCTTTTGCTTACTTCCATCATCTGGTTGCAAATGTTGTAGTTCCTCCATGACATTCTCTTTCATAAAGGATTCGGTACAACGAAGACTATGAGACTGCCACCAATATCATTAAGAAAAGTCAGGGACGATGGTTCAAAAGATTCTCCACAATATATAGGATTTATAGCCATCACATGCTTAACAATAAAAACTTCCACTGCAGGTAGACTTGGAAAAAAATAGGAAGTGCAAAAGATCATCTTCACTTAGAAGGAGCAGATTTTCCACTTACCTTGTAACAAGGAAGAGAGCAATACCGGGTATTACATCGAGGGCAGGTATACTGCGAAAATTGCTTTTGACAACTGCACAAAGAGTAAGTATTGCTGTTATTATAGCCACTCACAATTTTGATAGACACCAACTTGCTAAGAAGAAACAATCAGATTTTCAATTTCACCATAATATTGAACAAACATGAGTCAGTTATTCAACCTCCTTAATCAGAGGTTTGCCCTCATTCTGTACTTTCTTCATTTTCGGAATACTCGTCTTAGTCCCTACGAATTCCACCAGTCGTTTCTTGAATAAAGAAACCTTAAGCTACGTCTATTTTTGCTAGCTTTCTGGCACAAACTAGTAAATAAATGATGTAGATTCCAAAATAGAAATGATCAGAGATTTGCTTTTCTAAATGAACTCCAGAGTCTTGTCGAAGCATTATTATATTATTAATGTATACAAATCAGCCTAAAAATTAGCAGATTAGAAAAAGCCTCCTTTCCCCACCCTTCCTACCCCAAAAAGTAACCATATATCTGCAAAATGTGAAGACTTTTGAGAAATGGTGCAAATCTAGACACACTAATCCAACATTTAACATTCACCAAGAGACTTCGGAAGACAAATTGACTGAAATATGCCAAATTCTGGTCAACTTTGTTGCACATAAGACGCACTAAAGTTCATGTATAATAATCCATCTTTTGATTCATTGTCATCTGAAACAACTACACTCATTTCTCTAAATCAACCTGCAAATAGAAAGAAAATCTGTGACAAATGGCATAAACCTACAAATCCAAACTCTCATCTCACGGCAAAGCAGGCTCCAACAAAGAAATCAATCAACTGCCCCTCAATCCCAAATTAGCTGGGGTCAACTCAACATTATGAATTCTCTTCATAAAAAACTTTCACTTAAAATTTGGAACTCAACATCCTATTGCTCATACTATTTCACAATTAACTTTCCCCTCTATTCGTCCATTTCATTCCAAAAAAGGTCAACCCGATGCACTAAGCATTCCGTGTTCACACAGGACCACACCCAAAGGGATGTAATGAAGGCAGACAACCACAAAGCAAGCATGAATTACTGATCCCATTTAATTCTAAGTTACTTCCAATTTCTAATGTGAGCACGATAAACCAAGAACCAAAATTGATAACATCCCAATTGAGGATTGAGCAGAAAACTCAAAAACTGCTGAATCAACTAAAGCATGCAATAAAGCATAAGAAACTTATATATACTTTGACATTAAAGCTAAAAAACAGTAGATAATACTTACACCCGACATATTATACGTGAAGACGAGTTCAGCTGAGACGAACTTGAAGCTGCCTCCGATGCCATAATTTCTTCGGCCATAATAAAAACTAAAGCAATTAATAAAGAGAAAAAAATCAAAACTTTGAACGCTGTAGCTTAGTGGAAACCAAATCAACACTTAGCACAGTTCAGTGAGATCTTATAGAGATACATATATAGGGAAAAAATTATATCTTAATTCTGATTAGCTCCAAATGGGTATTGGTTAACAATAACAATTTCCAAACAGATAACATTTCACTAAAAACGATTAATTGCCTAATCTTAGAAGAACAGTTATCACAATTGCATAATTAAACATGGAAATTACACGAGATTAGAAAAAAGCTCCAAAATTGAAAAGCTAAAAAAGTGAAGCACAAGAGAGTAAGACAGAACAGAAAATTTACCTAATCGAGCAAGGCTTTAAGAAATTTACAACCGGAAGTTAAAACGCCGAGTGCTTAGCTCACCTAATTGAGATCTGTAACAGAGATAAACTGTAGCAAAAACCAGGAATTGAAAAATAAAAAAAATAATTAAAAAAAAGTGAAGAACAGTATATGGAGAAAGTAAAAAAAAAAAGTAAAACTACTAAAGGGAAAATGAAAGGTTTTCGATGAATTAAGCTTAATTCTTTTGAAACTCAACTAGTATTCTTTGTTTACTTGCTCCGGCATAGTCCGGCGAAGGCTTCAGAAACGCCAAAGGGCGGGATAAACAAAGGGAAAAAACAAAAAAAAAAAAAGTGCTTTAATAGCTTTTTCCTAAAAGCCTTTCTGACCTGAAAACTTCTCAAACGACAACCAACCTTTATTGGACTCAATTTTGAGATGAAATTGAAAGTTTTTATTTATTACCTAAATATATGTTGTTTAAAAAATATTTATCATGTATATTAATTACACTATGTATTGAAATAAATTATATATAAATTATATATGTATTAAATTGTATTATATTTGGTTTGAAAACGAATTATATAGGTAATATAGATGTATTATACTGTGCATATTTTAAGTGTTTTAAAATATATTAAAATTGTTTTGATAAAAAATTATATTATAAATTAAACATAAATTGTATATGTCATATAGATCTATTAAAATTGTTTAGCGATAAATGATAATTTTTTTCAAAATATGATTATTTTAAGTAAGTTTTCCTAGTAAATAAGTGGTCAAAAAAGAATGGACTGAAAATCAATTAATTGTGTGAGAATGATAAAATATATACTGATTCACGAAGGTATAGATGTTATTTTTGAAGGATTCTTAGCTTAAATATAATAATCAAAGCAAGTATGAAAAATTGAAAATGATAACGAAGAAAATCAAGTAACTAATAAAAGAACATTAACAATTAGATAACAGTGTGATAACCTTAACATAATAAATGAAGATGATGATGGAATCAAAAGCAAGATAACAGACTCTTTGTGAAGAATATTTAAACTTTTTATTAGACCACTCAAGGAGAAAGTTTATAGAAGACTTGTTTACAACTTGATTTACTTTAGAACTATTTTAGAACTCTTTAGATGAGACTACTACACTTTCTTGGATGGATGTACAAATGAGTGACCCTCTTATTTATACTACTACCTAGGAGCCAAAGTGTAATTATTAAAGACTACAAGATATTTCTATACAATTCTAGAATCTTCCAGGATCCTCCTCCAAACTCCACACATATCTAGAATCTTCCACACATCTCTAGAAAGTTCCACACATCTCTAGAGTCTTCTACATATCTATAGAGAGTTCCACACATGGGTAGAAAGTTCCATACATCTCTAGAGATTTCCATACATGTCTAGAGTCTTCCACACATCTCTAGAGAGTTTCATACATGTCTAGAGTGTTCCACACATATCTAGAGAATTCCACACTTCTGTAGAGTCTTCCAAGGAACTTCAAGATCTATCCACAATGTTCGAAAGTCTTTTAGAAACCTCTCCAAGACTTTAGTTTCTTCTCCTTGACTCTAGATTCTTTCTTATTTTTAAGAACAAGTGGAGGGCCATCACATTAGGCCTCGATTTTCTAATAAACCGCCTTGGCCATCATCCTCCTACTCTATAGCTAGTGCTCCACCACAACTTCAAGGGTCTAGAAGAAATCAGTTTGGTACAAGAGGTGAAGGGCAAGGGGCCCGAACAGCGGGATATTCAGCATTCCAACAAATGACCCCCATGGGGAAGGCAAATATGGTAGCCAATGCTTTGAGTCGAAAGGCAATCATCAATACTGGTGACCAGGACATACCCCCATGCAGCCTTGTAAATAGTGTGGAAGAAGTCATTCAGGTATATGTCATGTTGGGATAGATGCTTGTTATTGGTGTGGTGCACCAGGGCATATGATTAAAGATTGCCCGATGAGGCATATTGGTGATATATCACAACCTACTAGATCTGCTGTTGCATCATTATCGTCAGTTCCTCCAATAGGTAGGGGTTAACAAGCACCTACAGGTTATGGTAGAGGTGTAAGAGGGGCAGCGAGCTCTAGCGGAGTCCAGAATCGCACTTATGCTCTGGGGAGTCGGCAAAATTTGGAAGCTTCACCCAATGTGGTCACAGGTACATTGTCCATCTTTTCACATAATATATATGCATTAATTGACCCTGGTTCTACACTATCTTATATTACCTCATTAGTTGCTGGGAAGCTTAAGAGAATACCCAAATTATTAAATAAACCATTTGAAGTGTCCACACCAATCGGTGAATTTATTATGGCTAGAAGGGTTTATTATGATTGTGTAGTAACTATCTGTGACCGTGACACATTGGCTAACCTTATAGAGTTAGAAATGGTGGAATTTGATGTTATAATGGGTAGATTAGTTAGCTTCTTGCTATGCCACCGTGGATTGCCGAACTAAGAGAGTGTATTTTCATTTTCCAAATGAGGCAGTTCTTGAATGGGAAGGCAATACTGGGGCGGCAAAGGGTAAGTTTATCTCTTATTTTAAGGCAAGAAAGATGATATCTAAGA
>DF362258.1:13343-34055 GCA_000787875.1 Solanum virginianum
CAATCTAACCACACCCAAAGCATATACCCATGTTCCTCCAATATGTACCACTATGAGACTTCCCATATTTTGGATATCTAAGATGAGTCATCCCTTCATCACCCCCCTTACTCTTATTGCATTTTCGAGGACAATCCCTTCTTTTATATCCCACTTTACAGTAATCAAAACAAGCATTGGTGCCCTTGAAACATGGGCCTGTATCAACCTTATCACATGTTGAACACATAGCATCACCTCTATCCTTGAGACTTTTGAACTTTACTTCAACACGGACCCCCTTGGCCTTACTATGTCTCCTCTTACCATTTGAAGTCCCGAAAGTACCCACTTGTTGTTCAAGGTAAGTTGCCAATTTCGCGGCCACTTTGGCCACTTTCCATAGAGCATCGCCAATCTCCAAATTCATCTTATCACTGTCCTGAGTAACATGAGAGATCTCCTGAAATATAATTATTAGGGGTTAGCAATAAACCCTAAGGGACCTAACACTATCGTACGACATGGATCATGAAGAAATAGAACATTTCTTCGAACACCTTAGAGCCTTCTTCTCATAGTTGTGGTGCATAATACAACCATGAATAAGACTCTGATCGATGCGATGTGTTGAACTTTGAGGATCTATCAACCTAGTATACTGATACCAAGTTTATCACGACCCAAAATAGGGCCTAGAGGTGACATAGTGAATGGGGAGCCCGAAGGGTCCCCAAACAAGCAACTTAACTCATCATTACACATCACTAGTCACGAAAATAGTTAAATAACAACTAAGAGTAGAAATAAGGGCAATGGGAATAAGGGCAAAATATGTATAACATCATAAGCAAGGGACAAGATTCATGTCTAACAACACCTCTACTACATAGAAAAAGCGGGGGCCAAGACAAATTAACCAGGCTCACCCTCATGGTTAAAATACAAAGTAAAGAAGAGTGTTTCGATAATAATAAGAGAAACATATACTAAGGTCCCCTAAGTGGAGGACTCACCAACTAGCTTGAATAACACCGAACTAGCCATGTGGAGGAGAAGAATGATTAACTTGAGCTTCGATCCCTACATGCTGAATATATCATAACCAAACTAGCAAGATTATATCTTAGTATGTTTAATGTATTAAGTATGTAGGATACAGTGCAACAATAGATATGTATCATAACCAAAATGCATAATAATAAGCAATAGACATAATATATAATATGAGATGTATGATCAATTCTTAAGTAAAACATGCTTAAGTAACTCATGCTTATATATGATACCATATGTCTAGAAGAGACCAATCTAGCTATTCAAGGTATAAACCCCTTGGTGGTTGTGTGGTATAAACCCCTCACATGGTTGATGGTAATCGCACCTTGCCAAAATAGTAACGAAGTATAAATCCCTCGCATGGTTGATGAGTATAAACCCCCAACATGGTTAACCAGGCTTTTGTGCCCCCGGATCAGATATGGTCTAATGCAACACTTTATATAGAGTATATCGTATATATAAGCTCTTTTCATTATCATATAGTCATTCATATCATATCACATACTTTGGACCTTCAACTCCTTAACAAACCACATCCGGACATTTTATCAAACACTTAGAGGGTGTGAAATGGTAGTATGAAACCATGCAATTTAGAGATGAAATCATGTAAGCAAATTTATTGTAAAACCATCAATCAACACCTTTCAATACCCTCAGGACATATACATCAAAACCCCTCATCAAATCTTACAATAGATCCAATATTTACAGCTTAAAACATAGCAAAACAGTCACAACTTTTCATAGCTTTAATATAATGTGCAGTCATTTTCATAATCTATAAGACCCATTTGTAAATCAACTTTAAATCACGCAATTAGAGTAAAAGGAAACTTAGGTATAATGGATGAAAGGAAACCATGAAAGAAACCCACATATCTTAGCTTGGATATGAACTTGGTGAAGATTGGAGATGGAGATTTGAAGCTGTAGAAAGAACCTTGAAGAAGAACCTTAGCTTGGGGAATGGTTAGGATGATTTGAGGCTGAAATTTTGCTATGTATAGGTAAAAACCACGTGTGGGAACCCTTGGGTCCCCAGACCCAAAGGCTTGGACCCAAAAAATAGAAAAAAGCTCAAAATAAGACACTGGTGCTTAGCGCTAGTGTCGCGGAAGACACACTGGAAATTGCATTCTTGAATTTTTGTAATTGCTAATTTTTCGCTCTTAAATCAGGCTTAGACCCTTCTCCCCGTAATTTGGACACCATGAACAAGAATCCAAAGTTGGATTTTTGACATAATGAACAAATTTTGAGATATATAAAAATTAAAATTCTGGGCATTCTGAGACACGTTTTTGGGCACTTTTTGGGGTACACTCATAGTTGTGGTGCATAACACAACCATGAATAAGAATTTAATCGATGCGGTGTGCTTAATGCTGAGGACCATTAATAACCTAGTTCTCAAACACCAACTTTGTCATGAACCTTGCCTAGGGCCTAGACATGGCACGGTGAATAACGAACCCGAAGTGACCCCAAATGACCCTTTTAACTTATCATTACACATCCTTGGTCGCAGAAGCATTAGAACAATAATAAAATATATTAAATAGGGATAAATGGGGCTAATGTACAACTTTAATACCATAGAAACATAACAAGCTGATAGAGTATAGCATTAATACATCATAAGGTTCTAACAACACCTCTACTACATGGATAGGAGCGGGGGCCAAGACAATTTATAGACTCACCCTTATAGTCATAAGTTTGTAACATAGGAAGAGTCAATACATAGCATAAATCAAGAGACATATTTCCTCAAAATTAAGGACTCACTAACATGCTTTGAGTAGTAGTACTAGCCACGATAAGGAGGATTATCAAGTGAGGCTTTGGTTCCTACATGGTAACATCATGTAGGCATAGAGTATGCATTAGTATATTTGAATGTACTTAGTATGTAGGATGTAATACAACAAGAGATAGGCAATAGAGGCAAAATACAATATCATAAGCAATGGATAGCATAATAACAATATGTCATGTATGAATGGTACTTGAAGTAAAACATGCTTATATATAACATATTACATATGAAGGAAGAGACCATCATCATAGAGCAAGGAACTTAGTACTTGGAATCTAAGGTAGACCACTCATTAGAACTGATTGAGGAATCTACCCCTTAATTGGTTGATGGACATGACCACCCTCTATCGAAAGTGATTAAGGTATCAACCCCTTAATTGGTTTATCTTTTAGGACCTCCATCTGAGGTGATTGAGGTATCAACTCCTCAATTGGTTAATAGATATGACCACCCTCCGCCAGAAGTGATTGGCGTATCAACCCATCAATTGGTTGATGGCATACCACCCCATCCGAGGTGATTGAGGCATCACCCCTCAATTGTCTATGGACAACTCATAACACTATAAAATCTTATCATGAAACCAACACATATACACCATATTTTCATTATCATAAAGTCACTTAGCTCATATAACATACATTAGACTTTCAACAAGTCAAGAAACCTTAATTGGAGATTTTGTCAAACACTTGGCGGGTGTGTAATGCTAGTATAAAACTATGCAATTCAAGAGTGAAATCATGGAAGAAAAATCAATTTAAAACCACCCACCAAAACTTGGCAATACCCTCATACGATATACATTAAACCCCTTCATCAAATCTTAAAATAGATCATATATCCATAGCCCAAAAAATGCTTAAACAATCATACTTTCATGAAACCCTAACATAGTTCATAGTCAAATTCATAGTAAGTAAGACCCATAAGTAAATCAACTTAGAAATATGAAAATAATGTAGAAACTAAGCTTGGGAACCATGGGTGAAAGGATCCAATGGTTGAAACCAACATACCTTAGACTTCGAGTTTCTTGAAACTGGGTGGTGAAAGACTTGAAGCTTGGAAGTGGGTCTTGGAATCCAAAACTTGTTCTTGAGTTCCCTTGAATTTATATTAGGGTTTTGATGGAGGATCTAGAGAGAATTTTGAGAGTGTAATTGAGATTATTGTATTGAGTTTTATCTTTTAGAATAGGGTTTAGGTCTTTTGGAGAGGTTAAGATAGCATTGGAAGTCTAAAAAAGTCATTAGAGTAATTAAAATTTATGAAAATACCATTAATGAACGAATGGAAAAATTGGTCTCACTGAAGGGTTCACGGGTCATGTGGCACTCCACGGGTTGTGTGGAGTTCCCATGAGACAAAATTTGGTCAAAAATTCAAAGTTGGAAGACTTAGAAAAAATGACGTCGTCACTTTGGCAGGCCACTTTCATAGGCTGTGTGGTGTTATATGGTCCGTATAGTGGTCCGTCCCACTACACGTAGAGAAAAATATTATAGGCCATCCCATTCCCAAGTTAATGAGCCATCTGACCTATCACGGCCTATCAAAGGTTCCTGTGGCACCACACTTAGCCAAAACTCCTCTCTTGGTCACTCTTCCACACTTGCACCCACTCCATGACCAACCACACGGTTAGTGGCAAGCCTCACGGCCTATGCCACTAGCAGTGTCACATACCTTAGACCAAAAATGGTCTTTTCCAGCCCCAAACAATCCAAACAGTTCATCCATGGCCACATTGCCTATCAAAGTGCCCATGTGACATCACTGCAAGGGAGGGTCTCATGAAAATGGTCATAACTCCTTTATTCGACCTCAGAATGAGGTAATGCTAAGTGAGTTGGAAAGCTAACTCAAAGGATTTCATTTGAAATGTCCTAGGCCATCCATTTCTAAGTGTGGTAATAGTTATGGACATTTAAAGTTAACCCTTGGATGAACCAACACCCAAAACTCAACTCATAGGTAAGTCTTGAACTTGTCTATGTAATAGGAGTCTCCTATGACCCTAATACACCCTCCACCTTAATATATGAGGCTTGTAACATGGGTACATAATAGCATGGAGTTATGAGGTGTCACACAAACTGTTGAGGATATGCTTAGAGCTTGTGTTTTGGAGTTTAAGTGTAGTTGGGATGAACATCTTCAACTTATTAAGCTTGCTTAAAACAATAGTTATCATTCAAGCATTGGTATGGCTCTTTTTGAAGCTCTCTATGGTAGATATTGTAGATCCCTAGTTGGATGGTTTGAGGTGGGGGAGATGGTTTTGTTATGTCAGGATTTGGTCATGGAAGTTTTGGAGAGGGTGAGGTTGATAAGGGAGAACATCCCAAAGTAGGCAAAAGTCCTATTCCAATATAAGAAAAAGATATCTTGAATTTAAGGTTGATGATTGGGCTTACTTGAAAGTCTCACCCATGAAGGCTATAGATCAATTTGGAAAGAAGAGTAAATTGAGCCCAAGGTTGTGGGTCCTTATGGAGTGTTAAAGAGGATTGGTAAGGTGGCCTACAAGTTGGAGTTACCCATTGATATGAATATAGTTCTTCCGGTCTTCCATATATCTATGTTGAGAAAGTGTGTGGGTGGCCCAAGTGCTATTGTACCTTTGGATGTTGTGGGTATGGTAGAAAATAATTTGACTTATGAGGAGTTTTCGGTAGAAATATTGGATAAATTAGTGAAGAGGTTGAGAAACAAGGATGTACCTTCCGTCAATGTTATTTGGAGAAACTAAAAAGTTGAAAGTGACACATGGGAGGTCGAGGCGGACATGAGAAAATGATATATATATCTCTTCGACTCTACTCAAGCCTAAGGTACTAATTTAAGTTCCCTACATGATTTCAAGTCTTAAGTTTCAACCCTTATATCATCTGCATGCATTCATGTTTATGTTGACAAGTTTATGTTGATTTTTGACATTCATGTTGAGATTTTTGAAAATGGTATTTAAGTGTATTTGTTGCATTCATGTTGGGCTAAAATCTTCATGATTACTTCTCTTATGTACACTTCTTTGACATTCGGGGATAAATGTTCCCAAGAGGGTGATATTGAAACACCCCAAAAATGCTCCAAAATGTGCATTGAAAATCTGACTTTATATTCATGATTAGGGGGCAAAATTGAGTGAAAATGGGTATAACCCCAATTTTAGAGCACTCGTAGCAAAAATTTAATTTTCCAAATTCGCAAATTTCACTAATGACCCAAGGGCCTTGGGTCATAGCCCCATGCCCACCTATGCGTAAAAATACTTATAGTTAGCCATTTCTTCAAGTTTATATCACTAAAGACTCTCTCAAAACGCCTCTCTAACACTTAATAAAATATTTCATCCAAATTTCAAGTTTCCCAAGCTCAATTTTGAATCTCAAGAACTCTATTCAAGCTTCAAGTCTCCTTCAAGACTACATCAAGAAAATCCAAGTTTGAGGTATGTGGGTTTCAACCATTGGATCCTTTCACCCATGGTGCCCAACCTTCCTTTTTATGTAAATTGCATGTCTGCAAGTTGAATTATCTATGGGTATCTCTTATTATGAAATTTGATTATAAACCTTGTTGAGGTTTTATCAAATGTTGATTGACTATGTATGTTTTGATCTAACTATGATCCATTATGAGATTTGATGAGGGATTTCAAGCTATCTTCCATGAGGGTTTTACTATTTTGTTGAGGGTTGATTAACATTGAGTTTTCTTATATTATTTCACTCTTGAATTGCATGATTTTGAACAAGCATTACACACCCGCTAAGTGTTTGATAAAATGTCTTGACATGAATTCTTGGGTTATTGATGGTCTATTACATGGTTTATGAGTCAAGGGACTTTATGATGATTAAGGTATTTTCACCCGCTAAGTGTTTGATAAAATGTCTTGACATGAATTCTTGGGTTATTGATGGTCTACAACATGGCTTAAAAGTTAAGTGACTCAATGATGATGAAGCGATTGTATGTGTGTATTGAACTCATGAAAAGTATCTACAGTGTTGCAAGTTGACCACACCTTGTTGAGGGAGTGACATGCTTCAACCATCATGATGGGGGTGGTATGCCTATCTACCTTTTTGAGGGGTATGTACCTTAACCACTATGATAGGGGGTGGTATGCCCATCTACCTTGTTGAGGAGTATGTACTTTGACCACTATTATGGGGGGTGGTCTGCCTATCTACCTTACTGAGAGGTATGCACCTTGACCACTATTATGGGGGGTGGTATGCCCATCTACCTTGTTGAGGGGTATATACCTTGACCACTATGTTAGGGGTGGCATGCCCATCTACTATGTTGAGGGGTATATACCTCAATCACCTTCCAAGGGGATGGTATGCCTTGGATTCCAAGTAATAGCTTGTTTGGTCTATGATTATCGTGTCTTCCAGTACATGCAATCTGTATTTTGAAACTATATGTTTTACAAGCATGTTTTACTTCAAGCATTGATCATGCATGTCATATTGTTATTATACTTATCCATTGCTTATGATTGTGCATTTTGACCATATTGGCTATGTCTTGTTACATTGCATCCTACATACTTAGTATATTCAAATGTACTAACACATTATCTACGCCTACATGATGTTACCATGTAGGAATCAGAGCATCCCTTCAGTATCCTCCATGTGGCTAGTCTTGGAATTTTGGAAGATAAGCTGTGGTGAGTCCTCAAGTTCGAGGATGCTAACTATGCTACTCTTGCTTTTGTTATCTCTTTACGTTGAATATTTGATTCTATGAGGGCAAGGCCAAAAAGTGTCTTAGCCCCCACCCGATCTATGCTAGAACAATTATTAGAACAATTGATGTAATTATGCCACCATCTCGACTCTTGAACGATTTATGCTCATCAAAGTCTTCCCCCTAGTCCCATTTTCCCTTATTTATACCATGTCTTGTTGATATTTTGCTTCCACAACCAAGGATGTGTAATTTATATGCTAAGGTACTTGTTTGGAGTTCCTTCGGGTTTCCATCTATCATGTCACAACTAGTCCCTAGGTTTGGGTCATAACACCTAAGCCTCAATCGGTGCTAAGCCAAATCCCACTGAATACTTGAAATAATCATAACTTTAATAACTTTTAAGATACATGATAACATGACATGAGTGGCTCTTAAACATTCTTGACCTCTAATAGTGAACCTAACTTGAACATGAGAGTAGATCATAATCATATATGAACCCTTATTTTAACATAAATGGCTCACAATAGGTAAAAATCTTGAAATAGGGCTTAACATGATACTTGTAAAATCATAGATACTTTTCATGAATTCATGAATTCAACACATACTTGAAAGCCCTAAATTATCATGAAGTCACTTGACTTTTAAATCATGTAATAGATCATCAATAATTTGAGAAATCATGTAATGTCATTTTATGAAACACATGGTGGGTTCATGATACTTGTTCAAAATAATGCAATTCAAGAGTGAAACAATATGAGTAAACTCAATGCAAATCAACCACCAACATAATAGTAAAACTCTCATCTAGGGTATCTTCAAATCCATCACAAAAGCTCATGATAGTTCATAGTTTTCAAAGCTCAAATCATGCATAATCTCAATAGACATAGATTAACTCAAAGTATAAGTTTAAAATAGACATTCATGCACAATCAACAATACTTGATGAAACTCCAACATAACGTTCAAACAAAATTCATAATAAGGGATACCTATAAGTAATACAACTTGAAATCATGCAATATTCATAAAAAGAGAAGGTTGGGCTCCATGGGTGAAAGAACCCATAGATGAAGACACACATACCTTAAACCTTGAATTCCTTGAAATGAACTTGAAATAGACTTAGAGCTTGAAATGAGTCCTTGAGTCCCAAAATTAAGCTTGAAAACCTTTGATTTGAATGAGAGATTCTATAGAGTCTTAGAGACAATTTTGTGAACTATAGAGTTGAAAAATGGGTAAGTATGAGACATTCCACATTTAAGTGGGCATCGGGCTATAACCCTAATGTCCTTGGGAAAAATAAGAAGACTAAGGAAAATTTTCCTTGGGTCTGTGCCCCTGGCGCGATGCGAACCTCAAACTACACTAGTCCGCACCCAGGGCACGGACAGCCACTGTAATTCAAAAGTTAGGGAAAATTATTTTTTGTTATGGGTCTTCTAAAATTCATCTTATACCCATTTCCTACTCAATTTTGCCTCCTAAGCGAGAATATGAACTCGGATATTCAAAATCACACATGGATTTTGAGATATAGGTAAATTACAATTATGGGCTTTTTGAGGCATATGTGGGGCATTTTAATATCTCCCCCGTGGGAATATTCATCCCAGAAAATCAAAGAAACATGCATAAGAGAAGTAATTATGAAGATTTCAGCCCGACAAGAATGCTACAAATGCACTTAAACATCATTTTCAAAAATCTCAACATGAATGTCAAAAATCATCATAAACTTATTACCATAAACATGAATGCATAAGAGATGATATGAGGGCTGAAACTCAAGACATAAAATCATAGATAGGGCTTAAATTATTACCTTTGGCTTAAGTAGAGTGAAGGAGGTATGAGTATCTCTCTTTCATGACAACCTTGGCTTCCCATGTGGCACTTTCAACTTGTTGATTCCTCCAAAGGACCTTGACGGAAGCTATATCATTGTTTCTCAACCTCTTCACTTGTCTATCCAAAACTCCATTGAGACCTCCTCATAGGTCAAATTATCTTCCACCACATCCACAGCCTCAAAGTTCACTATAGCACTTGCGTCACCCACACACTTTCTCAACATGGACATATGAAAGACCAGATGAACCATGTTCATCTCCATAAGCAACTCCAACTCATATGCAACCTTACCAAGTATCCTCAAAATTCTATAAGGACCCACAAAACTTGGGCTCAATTTACCTCTCTTACCAAACCAGACCACACCCTTCATCGGTGAGACTTTTATGTAAACCTAATCACCAACCTTAAACTCAAGATCTCTTCTAGTCACATCAGAATATGACTTTTGTCTACTTTGGGGTATCTTCAACCTTTCCCTTATCAAACTCACCTTCTCCAAATCTTCCATAACCAAATCTAGGCCTAACAAAGCCATCTCCCCCACATCAAACCACCTAATCGGGGATCTACAACACCTACCATAGAGAGCTTTAGAGGGATCCATTCCAATCCTAGAATGGTAGATATTGTTGTAAGCAAACTCAATAAGTGGTAGATGTTCATCCCAACTATCCTTAAATTACAAGACACAAGGTCTAAGCATATCCGTAAGAGTTTTAATAGTCCTTTTAGCTTGGACATCCATTTGAGGATGAAAAGTTATGCTAAACTTGACCTTGGTACCAAGAACCTTTTGGAAGGATCTCCAAAAATGTGAAGTGAATTGAGCACCATGATCCGAAATGATAGACAAGGGTACCCCATGCAATCTAACCAAATCATGAATATTTGGCATAGTCTTCAGCACCATAAGTTATATTAACCTTTAGGAAGTGAGTCGACATTATTATTCTATCAACAATAACCCAAAAGGAATCAAAGTGTTTCCTAATCTTGGGCACCCCAACTAAGAAATCCAAGTTGATATCTTCCCACTTCCAAATAGGGATTTTTATGTCTTGGGCAAGGCCACCTGGCCTTTGATGTTCGGTTTTCACTTGTTGGCAATTGTGGTAACTGGCCACACACTTGGCAATATCTCTCTTCATACCACCCTACTAATACGCCTCTCTAAAATCTCTATACATCTTTGTGGAACCGGGGTGAATAGAATAGGATAAATTATGAGCCTCTACCAATATCAACTTCATTAAGACATCAGCATTCGGCGCACACAATCTACCTTGGTATCTAAGGGCACCACCTTCGCCTTGGGAGAAAATATCCACTTTTCCATATTTCACCAATGCTTTCAACTTTAGTAAGGCAGGATCAAGTTCTTATTTTTACTTGACATCCTCAATCAAAGAAGATTTGGAACCATCAACAACCAATAAACCACTATTTTCAATTTCATTCAACCTAGCCAACCGGTGAATTTCTCTAGCCATCCCCTTGTCACCAATATCAATATGAGCTAGGCTACCCATGGACTCCATATTGAGAGCATCAACCACAACATTAGCTTTGTCGAGATGATAATGTACACTCATGTCATAATCCTTAAGGATCCCTAACCACCTTCTTTGTCTGAAGTTAAGATATTTTTGGGTGAACACATATTGGAGACTCTTGTAGTCAGTAAACACATCAACATGAACCCCACACAAATAATGACACCATATTTTCAAAGCAAACACCATGGCTATCAAAAATACAACCTCTTTCAACCAAAATTCACACTTTTCATATTTAACAAACAACTTCTATTCCATCAAGATTTGTATCACCACCCTCAAGTAATTCACATTCTCTTCCTCACTACGGGAATAAATTAAATTATCATCAATAAATACCACTAGAAATATATCAAGGTAGGGTTTAAATACCCTAATCATGAGATCCATAAATAGAGTTGGTAAATTAGTCAAGCAAAGAGGCATTACCACAAATTTGAAGTGCCCATATCTAGTCCAAGCCGTCTTGGGAATATCACATACCTCACTTTTAATTGGTAGTACCCTGACCGAAGATCAATCTTACAAAAGTGACTAGCCCATTGAAGTTTATCAAAAAGGTCAGCAATCCTTGGTAGAGCATACTTGTTCATTATGGTGACCCTATTAAGATGACGGTAATCAATGCACATTCTAAGGAAACCATTCTTTTTCTTCACAAACAACACTGGTGCACCCCCAAGGTGACTTGCTAGGCCTTATGAACCCTTTTCTAACAATCCCTCAATTAATCCTTCAACTCCTTCAATTCTGTCGGGGCCATACAGTAAAGGGAAATAGAAATAGGTTGCATATCGGGAAGGAGGTCTATACCAAAGTCTATTTCCCTTGGGAGAAACACCAGGAAGCTTATCGAGAAACACATCGAGGAACTCTTTGACCACCAAAATCGAATCAATAGAAATGAATTTAGACTCTACATCCCTAACCCTCGTAAGATGATAAAAGCAACCCTTACAAATCAACTTTTGGGCTTTAAGATAAGAAATGAACCCACCCTTGACCACCACATTACAACTTTTCCACTCAAGAACAGGCTCATTAGGGAAATTAGAATTTCACCCTATGGGGTCCTACAGTCAATGGAAGAATAATATGCATGTAACCAATCCATCCAAAGAATAATATCAAAATCTATCATGTCAAGTTCAACAAAAAATTTCAAGGTAAGACTTTATGCAATATGAACACAAGATAATTCCTGTAGACTGTTTTAGCAATAATGGACTCACCAATGGTGGTAGACACTTCATAATGTTCACACAATAATTTGGGACACACGTGAAGCTTTCTGGCATCAAAATAAGTAATGAAAGAAAGAGTGGTACCCAAATTTATCAATACATACACATCATAATTAAAAATCCTTAACATACCAGTAACAACACAAGGCACCTCATTAACTTCTGGCCTTTCTTGGAGAACATAGAACCTATTTTTCCTTGGAGCACCCCCTCGTTAGCCTCCCTTTGTCCTTTGACCTACATTAGCACCTTGGTCTTGAGGACGACCATCTCTACCTTTGTTTTAAGCATGAGGACAATCAATAACCTTGTTACCTACTTTGCCACACTAATAGCATGCACCCATGTTCCTCCAATATGTGTCACTATGATTTCTCCCATATTTTGGACATCTAGGATAGGCCATCCCACCATTGCCATTAGGCTTAACATATATAAACCTTCCTTCATATTGAGCCCTTCTTCTTCCTACCTTTGAGGCCACCAAGAAATCTTCATCTTGTGCCCATTACTGCCACACTTGAAATAACCCTCAATACCTGCCAAACACTTTCCTTGGTGTTTTTTTCCACACCCTTGATAATTGATGAAATAGATCCTTTCCTTGTTGTACTTGGGTACAGGTAGACTACTAGTAGATGAAGCACCCTCAACTCAATCTCTCTTAGCCTTCTTCTCCTCCCTCATATCATTTGAGATCTCGAGGGCACATACTAATTGGTTGAGTTGAGTGGTCATGACCTTGACCAATAGCCATATTACATTCCAAACCTCCGCATTTGATAGGTTATCTTTGGGAAGTTGACTCTCTACTGAGGGACGATTACTATCTTGTCCACCATCCTAAATAGTTGAAGGCATGTTCTAAAACATAATAGTTAGGGGTCAATAATAAACCTAAGAGGACTTAGCTCTGCTGATGACATAAATCATGAAGAAGTGATACATTTCCTAAAATAAGTCATAGCATCCCAATTCATAGTTGTGGCACACTTTATAACTATGAATTAGACTCTAATGATGCGGTGTGTTGGATTTATAAGGAACATTAACAACTTAGTGCTCTGATACAAAATTTGTCATGACCCAAGCATAGGGCCTAGACATGACACAACTAATGGAGAACTCGAAGGGACCCCAAACAACCTCTTGACATATCATTCACGTATCCTTGGTCACAGAATCAAAATAAACATCACCAAGATATAATGAAAAAGGAAAGAGTTTGAAATGTAACGACCCCAAAAAGTGCCCAAAAATGTGCCTTGAAAGTGCCTAAAATTGTAATTTCCATATATCTCAAATTCCATGCATTATTTCAAAAATCCAACTTCATATTCTTGTGTAAGAGGTCGAATTTAAGGGGGGAAGGGTCTAACCCCAATTTTAGAGCGAACAATTCACAATTTCAAATTTCAAAGTGATGATTTTCAAAATGATATGCGTGATGACACTGGCGAGATGCGCCTCAGTGTTATTCCTATCCAGTATTTTTTACTCGATCCAAGACTTTTAAGTCTTGGGCCTAAGTATTCCCACATGAGAAAATACTTATACTTAGCCATATTTTGCCTTAGTATCTTACAAAACATTCTTCAATACTCACTCAAACACTTAGTCTTATATTTCTCTCAAAATTCAATTGCCAAAACCCTCATCCAAATCTTAAGGTTATCCTTCAAGCTTCAAGAATCGATCTCCAATCTTCTTCAAGGATTCTCCAACATCAAGGTATGTGGGTTTCATTCATGTGTTCCTTCATCCATGATGTACATGCTTCTTTTTACTCAAAATTGCATAATTTAAAGTTGATTTACTCATGAGTCTTAATTATTATGAATTTTACTGCACACTATGTTGGGGTTTCATAAAGGATAATATTTTTTGATCTATGAATCTATGATCTATTGGGAGATTTGATGAAGGGTTTTGATGCATATTGCTTGAGGGTGTCACCAAGTATCTATTGATGGTTTTATAATGAATTTTCTTACATGATTTCACTCTTGAATTGCATAGTTTTACACTAGCACTACACACCCACCAAGTCTTTGATAAAATGTCCACTTTAGGGTTATTGAGGAATTGATGGTCCAATGCATGTCTTATGAGTTGAATGACTATATGATGATGAAAGAATTGTATATATTCTGTTTAAGTCATGTAAGAAACCTATGGTATCGCAAGTGAATTGTTGGGCTCTCATGTTGTTATGTTCTTGGGAATTATTGATGAGTTATTGGGTTCTTATGCTAAGGTTTCTGCTCTTGTGAATTATGAAGCCTATTAGAATGGGGTAATGAACTATACTATAGGTTTTACCCTCTAGTGAAAGTGCAATTCCTACATGTAGGGGTTATGAACTACGTTGTATACTTTACCCTCATGTACTAATCAATGCAACTTATTTACTCATATACACACATAGGGATTATGAACTATGTTTTACTCCTTACCCTGATGTATGGTTTGAGGTTATTCTAAGTACACACATGTAGGGGTTATGACCTATGATACCTTTACCCTTATGTGCTACTCACTTATTCATTTCTAGATTTAGGGGTTATGAACTATGATGTATTACTTACCCTCATGTATGATTTGGGGTTATGCATTATACTCATATGAAGAGGTTATTAACTATGTGGAATACATGACCCTCATATGCACACATGTAGAGGTTATGACCTATGATACCTTCTACCCTCATATGTTATTTATTATCTCTTATTTACATGTAGGGGTTATGAACTATGCTATCTCTTTACCCTCACGTACTACCCATTACCTACTAGAAGGGGTTGTGACCTTTTCTATATCCCTCACCCTCTAGAACATGGTATTTGGATGATCTAATCTTGTCATCTTATTATGTTAATCAAGGTAAGCAAATATGATTATTTTCAAGCATGTTTTACTACAAGCAATGTTCATGCATGCCATGTTGCTAATATACTACCTCTTGATATGATTATGCATTTTGATTATGTTGCCTATAACTTGTTGTGTTGCATCGCACATACTTAGTACATTCTAACATACTAATGCATATTCTATAGCAGCATGATATCACTATATAGGAATCAGAGCCCTGCTTGAGCATCACCTCCAATATGGCTAGTACTATTTCACTCAAGCTTGTTGGTGAGTCCTCCATTCCAAGGATTTTTCTTATGATCTCATGTTATGTTCTAAGATGATCTTTCTTTTACTTATGTATTGACCATGAGGGTGAGCCTGGTTTCTTGTATTGGCCCCTGCTCCTTTATATATTAGAAGTGTTATTGGACATGTTATGTATCTATGCTATGAGCCTTGACTCTCTTATTTCTTGATGTTTATAATATGGACGTTTACCCTTAATCCCAATTTCCTTTGATTATGCTTATCTCTTATTGTAATTTTAATTGCTTCTGTGCCTAAAATTGTGTAATGATATGCTATGAGGCTTGTTTGGGGTACCTTTGGGTTCCTCATTCACTGGTCATATCTAGTCCCTAGGCTTGAGTCGTGACAAAGATAGTATCAGAGCACTAGGTTGTTAGATCCTTGGAGTCAAACACACCGCGTTGATTATAGTCTTATTCATGGTTGCGTTGTGCACCACAACTATGAGTAGGAGGCTCTGAGACATTTTAGGAGATATTTCCCTTCTTCATATTTTAAGTCATGCTATAGAGTTGAAGTTTTTCCCCCTAACAATTGTTCTTTGATATTCTAGTTGATTATGCCTAACACAAGAGGAAGAAGAGCCCTCACTCACGAGGGACAACTGACTCATGGTGAGCTCTGGGATGTTTTTACCATTCTAGTTCAAGCTATGACCCATTAAGTTAAGCAAGGGGCCTAAGCCCCTCATGCTCCTACACCTGTGTCTCAGGTGAGAGACTTCATGAGGATGAACCCACCAGAATTTAATGGGTCTAAGATGGATGAGGACCCTCAAGAGTTCATTGATGAGGTGTACAAGGTTTTGGCTATCATGGGTATGAGGTCGAACAATAAGACAGAGTTGGGGTATACCAACACAAAGGGGTGGCACAAATATGGTACAACCAATGGAAGGAAGAGAAGGGAGTCAACTATGTGGTGCTTTAGGAGGAGTTCAAGGTGGCTTTCCTTAATCGATTCTTCCCTCTTGAACTTAGGGAAGCTAAATTGGTGGAGTTCATGAACTTGAAACAAAGATCTTTGAGTGTGAGGGAGTATGCCCTCAAGTTTACTCAACTCTCTAAATATGCTCCCCACTTGATGACGGACCTAAGGTCTAGGCAATTCTTGAATTTGAAGCAAGGATCAATAAGTGTGAAGGAGTATGCCCTCAAGTTCAACCAACTCTTTGAGTATGCTCCTCACTTGGTTGCCGACCCAAGGGATAGAATGAACAAGTTCGTGGTGGGTGTCTCCTATTTAGTGAGTGAAGAATGTCAGTACGCTATGTTGATTAATGATATGGATTTATCCCGCCTCATGATTTATGTCGAACTACTTGAGGGTGATAAGCTTATAAAGAAGAGGAGTGGAGAGTCCAAGAGAGCTCGGTCTGAGGATGACTAGTTCCAACAATGTATCGTGTTTTAAGGCCAATGGTCTTCTAATGCTCAAAATAAGAGGCTTGCTATGGAAGGAATGTGTAGACCAAGGCTCTAAAGAGGCGATGGTGGAATGAGTTTTCCAAAATTCCCATAATATGAAAGACATCATCATGGAAAATGCTTAAAGAATTCAAGAGCATGTTACAATTGTGGGAAAGTAGGTCATAAGCTTATTTATTGCCCTTATGTCTAGAACAAGGGCAAAGAGGGTCGTCGTCAAGGTCAAGGTAGTCATGTGAATCAAGAGGCCCAAGGTGGGTATATTGATAAAGGAGGTACTCCAAGAAGTAATCATTTCTATGCTGCTCAAAGAAGGCAAGGGTTGGATGAGGTGCCCGATGTTGATACCAGTATGTTGAAGTTTCTTTTTGTTGCTAGTGGGCTTCGCCTATGTTCTAGATGTTTATGTGGACTTTTGGTGTCTATCCCATTAGTGAGTCTATTATTGCTAAAAGGGTATATGGAAATTGTGCAGTGGTCATATTGCATATATGTCTTGTCTTATGGTTTTGTTGGATTAGATATGGCTGATTTTGATTATTATAGTTCGGATGGATTAATTACATGCATGTGGTGTCTCCATTGATAGTAGGGCCCATAGAGATTGATTCTAATTCTCTAATAATCCTTCTTTGAGTGGTAGTGACGGGGTAAGTCCATTTCTTATTTTAAGGTGAAATTGATCTATAAGGGATTGCATTTATCATCTTGTAAGAGTTAGGGGAGTTAAGCCTAAGTTATTTCCAGTGACAATGAGCTATTGTATGTCCTTTTGGGTATATTGAATTTGGGGTGGTGTCTTTTGGTTTATCTTATACACCGGTTATGTATATAGGTCTCATGAATAAGGTCTTTGACCCCTATCTTATTATGTTTGTGGTGGTCCTTG
Source organism: Solanum virginianum (assembly GCA_000787875.1). NCBI lineage: Eukaryota > Viridiplantae > Streptophyta > Magnoliopsida > Solanales > Solanaceae > Solanum > Solanum virginianum. Next base: position 31,082 of record DF362258.1, read on the forward strand.
GTGATGATATATTGATTGCTTCTGGAAGTGAGGAAGAGTTTGTCAATCATTTGAGGGTGATGTGGTGAATTCGGATGAGGTGAGGCTATTTGTTAATTATGGAAAGTGGAGACCTTTGGGCATCAAAAAGGTGGTTGGAGGGGGTCACCGGTTGACTAGGTGGAATAAGGTTGAGAATGGTGGTGTAGTGCCTTTGAGGGTCCCGAATCTTCTATAGTTAAATGGGTCTAGTTAAATAAGGCTTTTATTTCCATCTTGATAGAGTTGGAGGCCTTAGTGAAGGATGGTTGAGAGGAGCTTGTCTCCTAAAGGGGAGATGGTGGTTCATGGTACCAAGTGGACTAGGTGTGGTTGAGGGTGGCAAATGAGTTTTGGTCATGAGTCTTTATAAAATGTAGAGGAAGATTGGTAAGGTTGCATACGAATGGGAGTTGCCTATGGATATGGTGATGGTTTATCCGGTTCTTCATGCTTTTAGGTTGAGGGGATGTGTTGACGACTCTAGTGCTATAGAGCTCCTTGAGATTGTGGAGGGTTGACTTAGGAAGAGGTCCCAGTGGGGATGTGTTGACGACTCTAGTTCTATGGAACTCTTTGTGGTTGTGGCTGTTGTGGAGGATAAGTTGGCTTAGGAAGAGGTCCCGCTGGAGGCATTGGATGGAAGGGTGGAAGGAGTTGATTGATAAGGATGTGGTGTTCGTTAAGGCTCTTTAGAAGGTTCGTCTAGTCGAAAGTGTCTCTTAGGGAGCAGGCATGGAGAAATAGTATTCGTATCTCTTTCATTTCTATTCAAGCATATGATGACATGTCAAGTACTTCATGATTCCAAGCCTTATGTTTTAGTCCTTATGTCATTTGCATGCATCCGTATTTATGTTAACAAGTTCATGACGATTTTTGACACTTATGCTGATATTTTAAAAATGGCGTTTCAAATGTATCATTGCATTCTTGTTGGGGATGATTTGTTCATGATTATTCTTCTCATATATGTTTCCTTGAAATTTGGGGACGAATGTTCCCAAGGAGGAGATATTGTAATGACCCCAAAAATATGCCCAAAAATGTGCCTCGGAAGTGCCCAAAATTATAATTTCCATATATCTCAAAATCTGTTTGTTTATTTTGAAAATCTGACTTCATATTATTGTTTAGGAGATAGAATTTAGGGGGAGAAGGGTCTAACCCCAATTTTAGAGAGAACGATTCACAATTTCAAATTTCAAATTGACGATTTCCAAAATGATATGCGCGACACTGGCACGACGTGCCTCTGTGTTATTCCTGTCCAATTTTTTTTACTCAATCCAAGACTTTTTAAGTCTTGGGCCTAAGTGTTCTCACACAAGAAAATACCTATACTTAGCCATATTTTTCCTTCATATAATACAAGACATTCTCCAACACTCACTCAAACACTTAGTCTTATATTTCTCTCAAAATTCAAGTGCCAAAACCCTCATCTGGATCATAAGGTTATCATTCAAGCTTCAACTCTCCATATCCAATCTTCTTCAATGATTCTCCAAAGTCAAGGTATGTGCGTTTCATTCATGGGTTCCTTCACTCATGATGCCCAAGCTTCCTTTTACTCAAAATTGCATGATTTAAAGTTGATTTACTCATGTATCTTAATTATTATGAATTTCACTGCACACTATGTTGGAGTTTCATGAAAGTATGGTTGTTTTAGCATCTTTTGAACTATGAATCTAAGATCTATTGTAAGATTTGATGATAGGTTTTGATGCACATTGCTTGAGGTTGTTACCAAGTATCTATTGATGGTTTTATAATGAATTTTCTTGCATGATTTCACTCGTGAATTGTATGGTTTTACTTTGGCACTAGACACCCACCAAGTCTTTGATAAAATGTCTGATTAAAGGTTCTTGAGGAATTGATGGTCCAATGTATGTCTTATGAGTTGAATGACTATATGATGATAAAATGATGATGAAAGGAATATATATATATATGTGTGTGTGTGTGTATGTGTGTGTTCAAGTCATGTAAGGCACCTATGGTATTGGAAATGTATTTTTGGGCTATCATGTTGTTATGTTCTTAGGAATTATTGATGAGTTATTGGGTTCTTATGCTAAGGTTTATGCTCTTGTGAATTGTGAAATCTACTAGAAGGGGTTATGAACTATGCCATATGCTTTACCTCTAGTGTAAGGCTAATTCCAACATGTAGGGGTTATGAACTATGTTGTATACTTTACCCTCATGTACGAATCAATGTTACTCATTTACTCATATCCGCATGTAAGGGTTATGAACTATATTATACTCCTTACCCTCATGTATATTTTAAGGTTATGCTAGGTACACACATGTAGGGGTTATGACCTATGATACCTTTACCCTCATGTGCTACTCACTTACTCAATTCTACATGTAGGGGTTATGAACTATGATGTATTCCTTACCCTCATGTATGATTTGGGGTTATGCAATATACTCATATGAAGGGGTTATGAACTATGTGGAATGCATCACCCTCAAATGCACACATGTAGGGGTTATGACCTCTGATACCTTCTACCCTCATGTGTTATTTATTATCTCTCGTTTACATGTAGGGGTTATGAACTATGCTATCTTTTTACCCTCATGTACTACCCATTACCTACTAAAAGGGATTATGACACATGTTATATCCCTCGCCCTCTAGAACAAGGTATTTGGATGGTCTAATCATGTCATCTTATTGAATTAAGCAAGTTACGCAAGTAAGATTATTTTCAAGCATCTTTGACTACAAGTACTGTTCATGCATATCATGTTGCTACTATACTATCTTTGCTATGATTATGCATTTTGATTATGTTGCCTATCTGTTGTTGCATTGTATCCACATACTTAGTACATTCCTAGGTACTAAAACATACTCTATGCCTACATGATATCACCATGTAGTAACCGAAGCCCTGCTTGAGCATCTCCACCCATGTGGCTAGTACGGTTC
>DF362257.1:1666-14180 GCA_000787875.1 Solanum virginianum
AAATATCATATGTAGAGAATTACTAGAATATAGACATAATCATCACTTAGCATCAGGCCTTTAAGGGTCACAATCTCATAACTATTCTGTAATACAATAATTCATAACCTTCACGATTACACTATCCAAAATTCTATGATCAAAGCCTATAATAATATAATTCTCACTATTCCACTCAATACCAAAATTAATCATGTAAAGACATAAACAGGTCAAATGATATAATGAATAACCAATCACAATAGCACTCCAGATAATCATAACAAGCCAGATCATTATGGGATGAAATGAAATCCGTGAGATGCAAATGATGTAATGCAATGTCAAATAATAGTGATGCATATCTGTCCTAGTGATACACACCCACTGCCTCGCAAACCCGGACCCATGGGGGCCACACATGGACCATGCATCTGTCGCAGCGTGCGACACGTCCCTCTAATCATAGTATCCGTTGCGGCATCGACATGACCCTCGAATCATAGTATCTATCGCGGCGTATGATACGACCCTCGAATCATAGTATCCGTCGCGGCGTGCGATACGTCCCTCGAAATAGTACATCTTTTTTTTATTTTTCACTAGCCGAAACTATTTCCCTTCGGCTTTTTATATTCTTTCTTGGATCATCTAGCAAACACATAACAAATGCACAAAGTCAATGCAAATGGGCATGTTTACACAATAATAAGGAGATGATGAATATTAATACAACTCACAACAAAATAGTCTCAATACAAACTCAACAATATATCTCAAAACAGAAAAAATAAGTATCACTTCGATATCAATAACAAATAATCACTATTTTTACATTGGACAAATATTTCAATCAAAGCCTACATACATTCATCTCTACCCCAAACACTCAAATGTATACACATTGGGGAAATATTTCAATCAAGCCTACAATATATTCATCTCTACCCCAAAATACTCAATTGTATACACATAGGAGAATACAAGGTTCAACATATTTAACAAACGGTTAGAAATCCACTTGCCTTAGTCGAATCACGATCAATCAAACACTTGAGCCTTTCCCTTTCGAATGGAATTCGTAGTACCACAATCTAGTTAATTAATTGATTTATAGCAAAGAGCCTATGACTCTTGAGAAAGTGCAACAGGCACTTAACTCTTGTGATGTGCGGAGACACATAGATTACCGCAATAAAATTTCAAATCTAACAACATCTATTACTATATGTCTAGCCTAGAAAAATATTTATTCAATTCTTTCATAAATCCTTAACTCTCAAACCTAGGACTAAATCTAAATTACTCCAATTATCATAACTCTAATGATATTTAGATAGTATAATATGATATATCTTTAAAAAAATTGGTCATCATAACATTGAAATCGTTAGCCAATAGAGGGAAAAGTGTTTCATGATGTACACTATCAAGGCAATAATTTGCTGTACTTCTATACTTTCTTACTTCCACTACCCAATTGATATGGTTTATATATATATTTATATATAACTTTCTAGCAATTTATGCCCTTACAAATGGATTGAATTTGGTTTAACCTCTTACCTGAAGTTGACGCCTCTTCTTCTTTATTCTTTTTTTCTTCTGTGAATAAGATTACCTAAACTTACTATAAGTAGGATAAGTAATAAATATATAACTTATCACTTTTATCCACTAATTAATTCAATTATCTAAAATTACTTCCCAATTAAATAATAAAATTATTGAATAGTCCAAAATGCCCCTTTAAAATTTATAAGATAAATATTTTATAATATACGAAACTCTTTAACGGGTCGTTACAACTGGGTATGTTGTTGTTATTGTTGTATGTTTCACTAACTGTTTGATGATAGCTCAGAACTCACATTCTCAATAATTTAAGTATGAAACTAAAAAAATGTGATAGTTTAAATATGTGCTTTACTCTTAACATAATAACACAAATGATCGGAATTTAACTTTAAAATAATAATTAACTATATCAAATTCATTTAATATAATTGTTAGAGTTGACAAGATTTAAAAATGAATATGTGAAAATTTGGTAGGAAAGACTTTCCTCTATTGGTATTAAAAGTCTTGGTAGGTAATTTCTAATTACACCTACCTTGACATTTTTGTCACATAGTGATGTCATGGATGACGTCAATAGAAAGAATTCACTCCTATAAATAGGTAGCTCTTGGTTCATTTGTAACATCACCTCTCACTTGTCTTCTTATCTCCTAAGGCATTAGATTTCTCTCTTGTAGCAAAAATACATTAGAAGAGTGGAGAATTACAAAATTCTCTTAGATAAATTTAGGATCTCTCCCCTTTCTTTATTAATATTTAATCAATTGTTCTCTGGTGGATGTAGGATTATTCTAATCTGAACCACGTTAAATATCGTTGTTTTTCTTTCTTTCTTGTTCTTATTTTTTATGTTTTCACTAACAAATGGTATCAAAGGTAAAGTTCTATTTGAGTATGCTCTATGGTTGCAGCATAGTCTGAACTTCCACATCAGAAAAGAATTACTTTGATTTTCGATATTTTTAAATTGTTTGTTATGGAAGTAGAAGAACAAGTAATGATGAGTTTCATGAAGTTTGAAATTGATAGATTTAGTAGACGAAACAACTTCAATATCTGGAAGATCCAGATAATGACGTTACTGCTGAGGGAAGGTTCAATCCATGCTATTGATGGAAAATATACCGATAGTACATCGGATGCCAACAAGGTGAAGATTGAAGAGGATGCATTAAGTGTAATCCAACTTCCCCTTGCATCTAACGTGCTTTATGAAGTTAATACAAGTACCGAGGAGACCATCTAAATACGTTCAACAAACGTGTGATGAACTTACAAACTACTGGGATTAAAAAGGACAAGGAGATGCTTGCATGTGTCTTGCTATTTTTATTGACTTTAAAATTTCGGGGTATTGAGATTAATTGATTTATAGCAAAGAGCCTATGACTCTTGAGAAAGTGCAACAGGCACTTAACTCTTGTGATGTGCGGAGACACCTTGAAGGAGATAAAGATGTTGAGGTTAGTGGGCTCTTTGTGAGAGGTCATACTAATAAACAGGGAAAGAGCAAATCAAAGCACAGATCAAAGTCTCGTGTGAACAGAAAGAATACAGAGTGGTGGGGCTGTCACAAGAAAGGGCACTTTGAACGAGATTGTCTTATGTCAAAGTCCAAAGAAAAAATGAGTTCATCTATTGTCGAGTGGGTACATGATTCTGACAATGGTATGTACTAGCAACATCATGCAATACTGGAGTCTATGATAATAATTGGGTGTTAGACTCTAGTTGCACTCTGCATATGACATTTCGAAGAGATTGGTTCTCCAATTATGAGACAAGTGGAGGAACCGTAGTAATGGGCAATAATGCAACTTGTCTTATAGAGCAACTTCTTACAAGGATGCTGTATAATGGAGGTTAGCCATGATAGAAGAGATGAAATCTCTTCACAAAAATGAGACATGGGTCTTAGTTGAAAGGCCAAAGGGGGAGAGCACAATTGGATGCAAATGGATCTACAGAAAGAAAAAGGGCATTCCAGGAGTGGAAGATGCTAAGTTCAAGGCGAGATTGATTGCAAAGGTTTTTAGTCAGAAGGAGAGAGTTAACTATAATGAGGTTTCCTCTCCAGTTGTGAAACTATCACACCCCGAGAGGGTATCTTAGATATAACCAGCACTCAGAGACTATTGCTAGTCCCTAAGTGAACCACTTGGCCTCATCACATTCGTTCATTCGTATATTCTACTAATCACATAAGGAAGTAAATGGGCACATCATCATCTAGTCTCAAAATAATATTATAATAAAAGGCTAGTAGGAAGAACTAGCTCATAATCTTACATTAACATTCGGCATTAGTCTATGAAGCCTCTATCACTATCAGATGGTGCCAATGACAGACCCATGGCTACCTCAATCAAAATAAAGCAAATAAATGTCTAACTCTAAAGCAAGATGAAATAAATATAATGAATCCTTCGAAGTAGGGGAGACTTACCAATCAGCTGAACGTCTCAAATCCTCAACGATGTTCCTGTTGACGATCTCTAAATCTTGTATCTACATCTTGAAATGATGCAGTCCTAAAAGGAGCTGTCAATATGTGGAATGTACTGACATATAAAATAGCTTAGTGGAATCAAAATAGGTAGAATAATATGAAACAACATCAACTCAAAAAGACAACCAATCAAACTATCAAATGTCTTTGTAATTAGCCTGAAGGCTTCCTAATTGAGGGAAAAGAAAATCATATATGCCAACTGAAGAAGTCTTTGTATGGTTTGAATCAATTCGCTGGATAGTGGTACAAGAGATTTGATGCATTCCCCATCAACATCAGAGTACTATCAATGAGGAACCTATCTGAGATTTTCTCTAATTGACAACCATCACCTATAAGCCGGTGATGATACAACGAATTGATATTGTTACCACATTCATCTAGTATCTTGCCGGGGTAAAGGACAAGTCTCTATAGGTAGATAGATCCATAAATCTATCAAGTCCTCTTTTGGGATTAAGAAAACATTAGTTTTTCACAGTCCAATCCACTCCTACGCTGACCACATAGTTAGTGAGTACCAGTGGGACTCACTCTTACTTATTTTGGTGTTCAATACTCCTCCCATGACTCAATGCTCATAAAATATTCCATCCAATCAAACTATCTCAATCAAGTCATCTCAATCAATAGCCTAAGGCTTAGAATAATTGTCAGGGAATAATCGAATAGACAAATTGTTAGAGTTCATTATGGAGACTCAAGGACTATCAAGTTCTATCAATCTGTCATCATTTTCATATTCACAATCATAATCTCTATCAACATTCTCAGTCAAGGCTCTAGACTCAATTCCTATCTTCATTCATGCAATTTTTATGAAATAATAAGTATGGTTTATGCAATAATTCATGTGAAAACATTCAATTCAAGAAAATTAGTTTTATGATGATTATCAACGTATGAATATACATGTAAGTAATATAGATTTTAAGAATTTAATCAGAATAATACTTCAAGAATCATGGATAAGGACTCATGGACTCTCAACTGATTATGAGACACATGGGAGAATATTCTCATTCTTTTAATTCAACCTTACATACGTGGAAAGTTGATATCATAATTAAAATTTGATGAATACTAGCTTTCTTGGAGAAAATCATCGATCTCGATAGTTCTTTTTGAGTGGAAGAACTTGGAAAGACATTGTTTGAAGGGCTTCTCCTTGATTCTTGAATTCTTGACTTAGAATTTTTAGAATTCTTGATGAAGAACCCTATATTCTTGAAAAAGAAGAATCAAAAAATCCTTTCTTGGGATTCTTGAATTCGTCTTCTTAAAACCTTAAACCTTAAGTTATGATTTAAGATTCTATTAGAGATTCATGAATAGATGAAGAAATTTGTGTGTAGATTAAAATTTATGAAGAATAACTCACCTTGAAGAAGAATCTTGAAAGCTAATCCTAACTTGATGACTTTCTTGATGATTCATGAGCATTTATGTTTAGGAGTGAAGGGAAAGGGTTTTAATTATGAAAATTGACGTTTTATACGTTTTGCGACCTTAAATAGACCCCTAAAGGTTTTTGGATAAAAGTATCTTCAAAATAAAAAGAAAAAAAACATCATTAGCTTATCCAGTAAGGGTCCGCATCAGGTCAGCGATGTGCTCCGGGCGCTGACCTTCAGACAGTTCTATACTCCTTCACTAAAATGGTCATAACTTTCTACTCTGAACTCTGATTAATGCAAAATTAAATGCATTGGAAAGTTAATTCAGATATCTTCGATTTGGTATATTATGAGTCACCTAACTCACCATTGTACTTTAGGATATATGATAATTTGAAGTTGATCAATCTATCTACTCATACGAAAACTTAGTTGGTAGAGATTATTTGGACTTGACTTGATGTAAAAGATCTCTTATACTTGTTTATTAAACTTAGGAGGGGTTCAGAAAGATCCGAAATACCCCTCGCAAAATAGAAGAAAGTTTGCCTCAAAATTTACACAAGTCCATGATGTGCCTCGGGCGCAAACTAGTGTATTTTTTCAAAAATTCTCCGAATAAGTTTTTAATTCTTGTCGAAAAATTTAAAAAAGAAAGTGTAAGTGCATGTCCTAGGCATGTCGCACCCTCGGCGCACATCAATACTATTTTCTGATTTAATTATAAAAAATTATCTTTTGACTCGATCACTCTAAAATCTAACCGAGACTATTTTCTCACTCAATTTTTTGCGTTGATAGTAAATCAGGTCTCAAAGTTTCTATTGGAACTTGGGAAGACGCGTTATATGCTTGATTCTATTTTAGCGGTATTTGGGTAATTTCATAGGGCATTACAGGATCGTAGCTTAATTCGCATGCTACTAGCATTGGTTGCACAGTTTGACTTGGAGCTTCAACAGCTTGATGTCAAAACTGCTTTCTTACATAGTGATCTAGAAGAGACGATCTATGTGGATTAGCCTGAAGGTTTCCTAATTGATGAAAAAGAAAACCATGTATGCCTACTGAAGAAGTCTTTGTAATTAGCCTGAAGGCTTCCTAATTGAGGGAAAAGAAAATCATATATGCCAACTGAAGAAGTCTTTGTATGGTTTGAATCAATTCGCTGGATAGTGGTACAAGAGATTTGATGCATTCATGACTACATATGGATTTTTTAGAAGTGCATTTGATAGCTATGTGTATCACAAAAAGATCTCTGGTAACTCTATGATTTATTTATTGTTATATATTGATAATATGCTTATTGCTTCTAACAATATCATAGGGATAAACAATCTGAAGAAACTGTTGAGCATGGAATTTGACATGAAGGATTTGGGGGCTGCAAAGAATATTCTTGAAATAGAGATTTTAAGAAAAGATGGCATTGTATATTTTTCTCAAAAAAGGTACATTGAAAAGGTTCTTAAGAGATTCTATATGCATATGAGCAAGCCTGTAAGTATACCATTAGCTTCTCATTTTAAGCTTTCAGAGCTAGAAATGCCTCAGCCTGAGGATGAGGTGGAACATATATCAAAGATTCCCTATGCTAGCGCAGTTGGTAGCATCATATATGCTATGGTTTCCATACGTCTAGATATTGCCTAATTTGTAAGTATAGTAAGTAGGAACATGGAAAATCCAAAAAAAAAAGGCATTGGGAAACTGTCAAGTGGATATTAAGATATCTCAAATGAGCTTCTAATGTTGGCCTAACCCTTCGAAAGGGTAAAAATATATATTTCATTCTCAATTATGTGGATTATGATTATGTAGGAGATCTTGATAGAAGGAGGTCCATAACTGGATACATTTTTACTCTTGTTGGCAGTGTTATTAGTTGGAAATCAACTTTACAGTTGATTGTCGCTTTGTCTACAACAGAGGCAGAATATATAGCAGCAACAAAGGTAGTAAAAGAAGTAATCAGGTTAAAAGGTTTGGTGGCAGAATTAAGTTTGGTTCGGCTAGAACCAACTATAAGATGTGACAGTCAATGTGTTATTCATTTGATTAAAAATCAAAGATTTCATGAGCGCACCAAACACATTGATGTCAAATTCCATTTTATTAAAGATGTCATTGAAGAGGGAGCTATCAAGATCTAGAAGGTTATCACAGAAGATAACACTGCATACATGCTAACCAAGATAGTTTCGCTTGCCAAGTTTGCGCATTGCAAGGACTTGGCTGGAGTATGCATCAACTAATGCAACTCTGGGAGAACAACTGCTAGGTGGAGCTAATATATTCAACAAAGGTTTGATTCTTCTTGTTTCTTATAACAGGATTTCCCAATAAGCTTAGAAGTTCTGACCGAAGTTGTGCGTTCATACGCAAGCTCAAAATGCAAATCAAGGTAGAGATTGAAAGAATTGGTTTGGTCTTTGTAGAGTCAAATCAAACTGAAAAATCTTGCCAAAGTGGAGATTTATTAGAGTTGACAAGATTTAAAAATGAATATGTGAAAAATTGGTAGAAAAGACTTTCCTTCTTTGGTATTAAAAGTCTTGGTAGGTAATTTGTAGTTACACCTACCTTGACATTTTTGTCACATAGTGATGTCATGGATGACGTCAAGAGGAAGAACTCACTCCTATAAATAGGTAGCTCTTGGTTTATTTGTAACATCACCTCTCACTTGTCTTCCTCTCTCCTAAGGCATTATATTTCTCTCTTGTAGCAAAAGTACATTAGAAGAGTAGAGAATTGCAAAATTCTCTTGGATGTATTTGGGATCTCTCCCTTTTCTCTGAACCACGAATGAGAAGAATCATCATTCGTGGTTTGAAGCCAGAATATATTCCATTAGTGACGTCAATTCAAGGGTGGGCTCAACAACCATCCTTGGAGGAATTTGAGAATTTATTATCGTACTAGCCAAACTCCGAACCACATTAAATATCATTGTTCTTCTTTTTTTTTTTGCTCTTATTTATCACATTTTCCCTAACAATAATAATAATATACTATTTGTAAATATTGAAAATTAAAATTTTCGAACATAATTCTTCCTAATGAATAAATGTACCAAAAACATAAACTAAATTATTATTTAGCTAAATCATACAAACAATGGTCATTTTTACGATAATGTTGTTACCTCCCCTGTGTTAGCATGCTAACGTTGAAGTGAAAGATAATTACTTTGACTAAAAACTTATCATTGTTAAAATAAAAATACATGTTTTTATTTTTGGTGAAAAGGGAAATTCATAGCCGTTACTCTTTGGTTGCGCACAGTCACAAGGTAAATGTTCGCTTTTATCAATAGTTAGACACATGAGAGGTAACTGCACTAGACAAGCTCGGTGCGAGGAGCTCGACCCAAAAGGCAAACCCCTTTCTGAGACCTCTAATATGAAAGTCTCAAGCCCAAATCACGAGGTCACTCTAAAATTAAAGGTGAAAATACATGTTATTGTTAAAGGATGCAGTGTGTTGAATTGAGCTGCTCGTCGAACTCTAATGTGGGTGCCAAACATCAAATGAAAAACCAAATAAGAAAAATACATATTACCAGATATACAGGTATTCTGTATTGGTTATACTAATAAAATATTTCAGTATTTGCTTAACCTATTTACAAATTGATAAATAATTACCTGAAAATTAGAAAAGTGTGGAGTCTAAAGACTAAAAAGGAAATAGCTTGTCCCATAAGCACTTCCAAACACTAGGTACTATTAAAGAGTAACATCTAAATTTGTTGATCAAATATAATATTTTCACCAACATCCTATCAAAAATAAGTTAGATTTTAGAATTTTGACCAAACGAGCTATAATTTATGATTACGATTTGTATGTGTGATTACATATACTTACGTATACATACAAACACATTTTTTTGTGTGACTTATAATTTGATCGGGAACAAATTTATTTGTATGATTGTATCAAGAGTATGTGAAAAATGTTAAAGCTGATTTTTTGGAAGATGATAGATTTCTCTAGATTGTCCTAGTATAGAAACTTAAATAATTATCTTGAAGAAATATCTAGATACTTTAAGGAAAAAGACAAATGTACTAGAATTTTCTTAAGGATATTTTATAGAGGATATTTATAGAAAATAATAGAATATTCTAGATTCTTGTCTAGATTATTCTTGTAAGAGTATCTAGAATCATCCCTAGATAAGTATAAGTAGAGGTGGTCTTTGTCATTTGTAACCAAGCAACCAAAATAAAAAACAAAGAGTCTTCTTCTGTAACAAAGTTCTACTTTCCAAAATATTCCTTCTCCTTTCTAGCATCCTCTTCTTTAGTTGAATCTTCCGATCTTAGTTAACAATCTTGGGCTTGCAGAAGGTCTCCCGATAATACTTTTCTTCTGCTATATTTCTCTATATGGTATCAGAGCCATAGCCATATGTTGGCTTGTGGGTTTACTTCATGATCGGGTTAGTGGTTGATTCAACTGGATTGTCCAAATGGATTTTAGCGGTCGTGTTAATGGACTAGGGATAAAGTTATTGAATCAGTCCAATTACAGAGTATGGAAGACATGTATGGAATCATACCTTATGGGTGAGGATTTGTGGAAAGTAGTTAATGGGAGTAAGATAAATCCTCCTGATGACGGATAGGAGAATAACAATAAATACAAGAAGTGGAAGCAGATTAATGTAAAAACGGAGTTCATCCTTAAGAGGTCAATGTCCTCCAGCTTATTTGATCATATTATAAGGTGTAAATCAGCTCATGAGATATGAAAGACCCTTGGTTAGTTGTTCAACAAGAAGAATGAAGCTCGGCTACAGATATTGGAGAATGAATTAGCTAACACCACTTAAGGTCATCTCTCTATTATCGAGTACTTTTTGAAGATTAAAAACTTATGTTCTGAGTTATCCTTATTGAATCCGGAGGAGGTTATCTCTGAACCACGAATGAGAAGAATCATCATTCGTGGTTTGAAGCCAGAATATATTCCATTAGTGACGTCAATTCAAGGGTGGGCTCAACAACCATCCTTGGAGGAATTTGAGAATAATTCACATTTTTTGATTTTACAATAGTGACGTCAATTCAAGGGTGGGCTCAACAACCATCCTTGGAGGAATTTGAGAATTTATTATCGTACTAGCCAAACAGTTGGCTAGTGTATTTGTTAATGGAGGAGAAGGAGTTGTTCTTGTAGCCAACAAGAGGAACTTTACGGAAAAGGCAAGAGATACACTACATGATCGATCCTCAGGTGGTTCAAGTTCACCTGGAAAGAAAGAAGAGACTTTGAATTATTATGGTAGGAAACCTCAAGGTGTTATCAATGTGGCAAAATAGGTTATATAAAAAGATATCGTCGAGCTAAGGAGAGCAATGTGGCTCAAATTGATAATGCTACTAAAGAAGAGTAAGACTGGGAAAAGTGCTTAGTAGCAGAGACTCTAGTAATAGCTACCATGACCTCCATCAATTTTGAAAAGGATTGGATCGAGCATTTACAATATAATGAGTCGATCGTGTAAAGAAGCAAGATAGTGATGTCATTGATATGAAGCAAGAAACATCAAAAGTTGTTCATATCGGTGACATGACAGCTTCTATCAAAGAAATCAAAGAAGTAAATTCTAAACAAGCAGCATCTGAAACTATATATGCTGATGGCGACTCTTATCGGGAAAGCATTAAGGGAGATGTAGTAGAAGTTGAAGCATTTAATCAATCATCAACTATATCAAATTTAATTGTTGGCATAGATCGGGCATTGGAAGCAAATGAAGAAGATAAAGTTCAAATAGATGAAGAAATTGGCCTTGAAGGCCAAATTTCAGGTGGAGAAATAGATGAGATAACTTTCGAATGCCGTAAAGCTGATAAACTGGTTGTTAAAGAGATAAAAACAAAATCTAGTGGTAAATCATCCTATTATAATGTCCAGGCTTTGCAGAAAATTGGTGGTTGGATCTTTAGAGGCGTGCCTCTAGATAATACAAGTGTCGAGGAGCTAAGAGATAGGGGAGTCCAAGAACTCAACAAGGAGATAGTGCACATGAATCAGTTGTCAATAAAGAATCTTCATCATTTGAAGAAGCAAGAGGAGTCTAGAAGAAGTTATTGAGAATTTCACTAAGATGTAGCTCAAAGTTTCGTTGAGTTCTTCCATGACAAGTGCGGGATAGCTTCCAAAAAATGCTATTGAGAATTTCACCAAGATGTAGCTCAAAGTTTCGTTTGAGTTCTTCCACAACAAGTGCGGGATAGCTTCCAAAAAATCACTTTAAGGGGGAGTGTGAAAAATGTTAAAGTTGATTTTTTGGAAGATGATAGATTTCTCTAGATTGTCCTAGTATAGAAACTTAAATAATTATCTTTTGAAGTAATATCTAGATATTTTAAGGAAAAAGACAAATGTACTAGAATTATCTTAAGGATATTTGTAGAAAATAATAGAATAGTCTAGATTCTTGTCTAGATTATTCTTGTAAGAGTATCTAGTTTTATAGAGGACTTTTGGAGAAAATAATAGAATAGTCTAGATTCTTGTCTAGATTATTCTTGTAAGAGTATCTAGAACCATCCCTAGACAAGTATAAATAGGGGTGGTCTTTGTCATTTGTAACCAAGTGTTAGAACCCGTATTTTTGAGCATTGGAACCATTACGGGAATTTAGGACCAAAGTGGTATTATTAGAAGTTTGGGGACTAAAGTGATATTATTGGAAAGTTTAGGACTCAAGTAGAATCTTCAAAACTTGGGGTGTTAGGATCCGTATGTCCTTAATTGGCTTAATTAGAAAAAGTTTGAAGATCAAAGTGTAATTTCTAAGACTTGGAGTCTAGAAGAAACTTAGTGTACCCCACCTTAAAATTAGGAAAAGTTTGGGGACCAAAGTGTAATTTCTAAGACTTGGAGTCTAGAAGAAACTTAGTGTACCCCACCTTAACTTGTGTTATTTTTCTATTGGACCATGTGTGTGGGGTGGGGTCAAGAAGTTGTTGATATATATGTGTGATCTCTCCATTCTTCTAAACAATTCTATACTTAGAAAA
>DF362257.1:25096-36839 GCA_000787875.1 Solanum virginianum
CAATATTTTGCTTATGTTTGAAACTTATGGTGATGATTTTGTGTTTGTGACCTACTCAGAAGTTAGGCTATTTGACGGTGGGTCCGGGGACGGCGATGCGTAACGCCCGGATCACTGCGAGGTACGATAGGTGGGTATGAGGACGGCAATACATAACACCCAACTCACACTGGCTGCTTCAAAATTATGATAGGTGTTCGAGGACGGCAATACGTAACGCCCGACTCACCTATGCAAAGCATGGGAGACAGAAATGGCGATACGTAACACCTGGCTCACTTACGCTATTTCTGCATAAACATATGTGAGGCAGGAATGGCGACACGTAACGCCCGGCTCACTTATCAGTATGTTGAACTGTGGGTGCGACGGTCTTCCCTGGCTCACTGTGAGTGCAACGGTCTTCCCTGGCTCACTTGTCTGTTAAGTGATATTTGATATTTTGGATATGTGACGACTCACTTATCTATTGTATGATATTTGATATATTGGTAATGTGATGACTTACTTGTCTGTGATGTAATGTTTGATATTTTGGATATATATAATGGATAAATTGTATTGTAGTGGGTACGTGGGAAAGGTAAACGTTATAATTTGAGTCTGAACCCTGGACGGAGACCTCGTGATAATATGGATGTACGCCTACTCCCTGTATTTTCGTTTTAATTACCCTGCAGTTATATATGTCGAGGAGTAAGTATGTCAATACTTTTGAGATTTACATCTATATGGTACGTTGGCCTCATTTGCTATACACCTTGTGCTTCGGTAAGTAAGTACTTCGAGATTTTTGATTAATGGTATATTTTGTTCGGAAGTTTGCATATGAACTTGAAATCTATACCTTTGTTATTCAGTTACTCTTGTTCATATCTATACTCTCTACTTTATATATTCAGTACATACTTTGTACTGACCCCCTTTCTTCGGGGGCAACTTTTCATGCTCGCAGGTTCGAACGCGAAGGAGAGGGATACTCCAGTTTAGGATTTTGATTGCTGCTTAAAGTGCTCCCTTGCTCCGGAGCAGCTTTTGAATATATACATCCATTTTGCTGCTTGTGATTCTCTATACTTGAGGGTATGATGGGGCCCTATCCCGTCCTTTGATATAATTCATTTGTATAGAGGTTTGTGGATGCTTTTGAGTATGGGACATGTCGGTATGTATAGTATGTGTTTATACTATGTATATTGGCTGGTTTAACCGCAGCGATGACCTTGTGAACCCGCACATATTTATATATGATTGTTCAGTTGCTGGGACTTTCTGTATGCAGATGGTTAGTTAGAAAAACAGAGGAAACTCTGCCAAATTTTTTGTAAATAAGTTAGTATTGGAAGTTGGAATTTGATTTAGAAGTTGTGTTTGGGTGCCCCAATCGGGTATTAGTCACGGCCCATAGATTGGGTTGTGGCAACGAGGTTGGATCGTGACAGAAGTGGTATCAAAGCAGTTCATCCTCGGAGTGTCCACAGATAGTGTCTCGTAGAGTCTTTTTTATCGGTGTGTCGTACACCACATCTATAAACAGAATGGTACAGAACATTTAGGATGTCATTCTTCTTTCTGATTCTAGATCATGCGATAGAGCTGTGTTAATAGCTGTGGTGATAATTGAAATAGGAAACTCCCCCTAAGTTGGTTACGAAACCCGTAAGGCTAACTTAATATTTGAGGATGAATATTTTAAGGGGGGGAGGATATTAGAACCCGTATTTTTGAGCATTGGAACCGTTACGGGAATTTGGGACTAAAGTGGTATTATTAGAAGTTTGAGGACTAAAGTGACATTATTGAGAAGTTTGGGACTCAAGTAGAATCTTCAAAACTTGGGGTGTTAGGATCCGTATGTCCTTAATTGTCTTAATTAGGAAAAGTTTGGAGACCAAAGTGTAATTTTTAAGACTTGGAGTCTAGAAAAAACTTAGTGTACCCCCACCTTAACTTATGTTATTTTTCTATTGGACCATGTGTGTGGGGGTGGGGTCAAGAAGTTATAGATATATATATATGCGTGATCTCTCCATTCTTCTAAACAATTCTATGCTTAGAAAATTCTCTACAAATTTTCAAGAATAAGAATGCCATACCTGGGAGCTCTCTGGTTGCTACAGTAAAGGAACCATAATTCACGTTTTTGATTCTACAATTATTTTGACTTTACAAATCTTATATTTTGAGTCCCCTAAGTAGTGTGGAAGGGTTATTTGCGCAAGAAAATGCTTCCTTGTCGAGTTTGGCGATTCTAGCCCATTTAAAGGGTTGAAGAGGTAAGCTAATCTTTAGCCTTGTTTTAATGGTTATTAAGGTTCTATATATGTTGTAGTGTGCTAAATTGAATTGTTTTTTGAAAGATAGCTTGTTTAAAGTGAGTTATAAATGTTAAGGTTGGGGCCTAAATTGTTATATGCATGATTATAGTATTATATTGTATGGGAACCATGAATTTATGTTTAACTAGCATGAGTATGATCCTTGAGGTATGAAGGAAGTGTTGGAAATGTCTATATGGGTATTTGGGGAAGGTGGCCGAATTTGGGGTATATATGTTATATTGTGTTATTTTGTGTTGGAATTTATGAATTGATGCTTATGTAGTATATCATGATCAATTGTGGAGTGAAGAAAGTAATTGAAATGTCTATATGTATATGTAGACATGTTGGGGCCGAATTGAGTCTATATGCGTAGCATAATGTTATGTTGTGTTGGGGATATGCATTTGATGTTTAGTTGGTGTAATATGAGGCTTGGGAGGTAAAAGAATGCTTGGACATCACCTAATTAGATATAAAAAACATGCTGTCCAATTTTTGTAAAAGTCCTAAAATGAAGGTATTTAGTGTATTTGTTGTTGTAATGATGTTGGAAATGATTGTTGATGTTGTTAGGTTGCTGCTGTTGTTATTGTTGATTAATTTGACCCGAGTTAATTCTGGGGAAAGCCTATGTTCTAGAGTCTGCTCACTTTCTACCGGTGAAGACTAGCTACAGTGTGGAGCAGTTAGTTAGGTTGTGTATCTAGAATATTGTTAGATTACATGGGGTGCCAGTGTCTATAGTGTTTGACAGAAGGTCCTTGTTCACTTCACATTTTTGAAAGGTTCTACATCATGGTTTGGGTACTCGATTCCATAAGTTGTGAAAGTATGAAAAGTTTGCTACGTTTAGAAGAGTTTGTATTGAGACATAGTTGATCATGGATTAATATAGTTGCCCCTGCTAATTTGATGTGGATTTGAATTGAACTGTAGTCAGAATTTCAACTAGTTTACCTATGATTATAAGTGTCAATGGTTAATTTAGAGGTGAATCTAGAATTGAGAGTTAGTGGCCTGGATAAGTTGAAGTCGGTTATGTGAAGATATTTTGGAGTCTTTTTCATACAAGTACGCATGTTAGTCAACTAATGCTTTCTAATGTGATCTTATCTTTAAGGTTACTGTTAGCTCTCAAAACCTCGAACCTTAAGTCATAAACTGTCACATGTCCATAAATGTGTTCATTTACATGTTATTGCTATGACTACATACTTAAAAGTCAGTTGGTTAGAATTTGGGATCTATATGAAAGTGGAGAGTATGAATGTGAATAGTAGTACTAAAGTTGTCGGTATTATTGGGTTTAAATGTCATGTCCAGATTCATGTGATATGTCTTCGAAGTTTGTAAATTGTAAAAACATATAATAATTATTGTTTCGATCTCATGTATGACTTTGTCTTTACATATGAATATTTTGCTTATGTTTAAGATTTGTGGTGATGATGTTGTGCATATGACCTACTCCGGAGTTAGGCTGTTTGATGGTGGGTTGGGGGACGACGATACGTAATGCCTGGCTCACTTACGCTACTTCTGTATGATGATATGTGAGACAGGGATGGTGATACGTAACGCCTGGCTCACTTATGCTATTTCTATATGATAATACGTGAGGCAGGGAGACGGCGATACGTAACGCCTAGCTCACTTACCCTATGGCTGATATGTTAGGAAAGTAAATATTTGTGATTTGAATCTAAACATTGAACGAAGACATTTTTGTATTTATGGATATATACTGCTCTCTGTACTTTCGTTTCAGTTTCATGTAGTGGGAAGTAAGTATGTAATATTTTGGATATGCATTTACACAGGTACAGACATACAGGAGAGAGATCCACCAGCTTAGGATTATGACTGCTGTTTAAAGTGCTCCTTTGCTTCAGAGCAAACTTTGGGTATACACTTATTTACTATTTGTGTTTCTGTACATTCGAGGGTACAATGGGGACCCTGTCCCGTCTTATGATTCTATCAGTCTGTTAGAGGTCTGTGGATACATACACGTGTGGGTGGTGCCCAGTTTGTCTGATTAAACCTGTATAAAAATTTCAGATAGGTTTGACCAGATTGATAATAAGTTTGCTATTTGTGGTAGCATAAACCATCTGTTTGAAAATTTGGTTTGGTAATTGCGTCTAGATGCTCAATCCGGGCACTAGTCACGACCCACGGGGTTGGGTCGTGACACCAAGCAACCAAAACTAAAAACAAAGTCTTCTTCTATAACAAAGTTTTACTTTCCAAAATATTTCTTCTCCTTTCTAGCTTCCTCTTCTTTAGTTGAATCTTCCGATCTTAGTTAATGATCTTAGGCTAGCAGAAGATCTCCCTATAATACTTTTCTTCTGCTATATTTCTCTACTGAGTAATCAATATTAGTAACTTAGTTTCCGCACATATTGTCCCTGGTGTGGTCCATTTTTCTTTTTCCCCATTTCATTGAAGTAGGTAATAGTCTCTTTTATCTGTATGATTTGTTATGCTTTTTCGTTGAGCTAGTCAAAGATCTATCAGCAATAATATTCTTATTTTGTCAAATTAAGAGTACAGTTTACACATACACTATTCTCTCAAACCCTATATTCATATTTTTTTTAAGAGAAAAATTTTTCCAATCAAAGAAAAATATTCAACAACATGGTCGAAGATTTCATGATGGAAGAAAGCAAGTTTATGAACATTTCATGCCATAAAAGGCACTCTCTGATTTACAATCTTTTGCAATCTGCTTGACAATTTTAGGCTCGATATGAATATTTTAGTTAACGATAAAAATTTTATTTTCTTCTATTTAATTTGCTCTTGATTATTAATTCTACAATAACTTGTTCACTTCTATACTAGAACCTAAAATGAATTTTTGACATGTGTTGCCTACATATGCTGCTCAAAAATAACACCATTTGTATTTTATGCGATGATATTTTTAGCCTTAAGAGAATGAGACCACCCACCACTTGTGCTTTACCTTTACAACAACAACAACAACATACCCAGTAAAATCCCACAAGTGGGGTCTGGGGAGGGTAGGATGTACGCAGACCTTACCACTACCTTAGTAGAGAGGCTGTTTCCTCTCGTAGCTATGGTAAGAATAACTAAGGAAAATGAAGAAATTGATAGAAAAACCTAAGTAGAGAGGCTGTTTCCTGGGTTTCGCTTTACAAATACAAAAGAAAAATAATTCATTAATTTTTAAAGAAAAAGTAAGAGCATTTTGGTAATCATCGTATTGATTGAGTAGAAAATCTTTCAATGGGAGAATTCTGGGATTCAATACCACAACATGCAAGCATTTCTCGATCAAGCTAATCGCATGAAACTTGCCAAGTATGATTTATATTTTCCATGTGATGTAGAAACTATTACTTGAGAGACTTAGAATAGTAACTATAAATTCGTTCTTTACCAAAAAATGTGTGAGTCATTTTCAGTACAACAATAATTAGGATGATTGGTGATTGACTTAATACATAGTTAGTTTATTAAATTTGTCAGCACATTTTATGTAAATATTTGAGCTAAGTCATCTTTCAATTGAACACCAATTTTTAATAAAGTACTGTTCCAATAATCATTACTCCCTTCATCTCATTTTACATGAGTCAGTTTGACTTGTCATGGAGTTTAAGAAAGAAAGAAAGATTTTTAAAAAGTATGGTATAAAATAAGTGATCAATGTTTGTGTGACTATAAATTCTTTTATTAAAGCTAGAATATATATTTTAAAGTTAAATTGTTACTAAATATAAAAATATGTCATTCTTTTGTTAATTGTCTAAAAAACAAAGTTAGTCGTATAAACTGAGACAGAGGGAGTAAACACTTTTAGCAAAAAAAATTTGCATGGATTTTCATTCGTCTATTATATTAGATAGTTAAGTTGACTACATAAAATATATCATCTTATTTAATTATACACATTAACTCATGTAGAAAATGTTTTGGATTTTTTGACTCATTGAGATGAAGATATATAATTAATTGATGTTTATATATTTTATGTGGTTAACTTTACTATCTAATAGACGAATAAAACCACATTAAAAAAATTAAAATTCAAATAAAAAATGTCTAATTGATACATAAGTTGAAATAAAACATAGTAGTACATTTAAAAAAGCTAATTATGTATTAAGCCTTGGTAATTTATCCTTTCCAAAATGGCATGAAAATCTATTGAAAAAAAAATGTTCTTGATAAACTCATGTAGAAAATGTTTTGGATTTTTTGACTCATTGAGATGAAGATATATAATTAAAAGATGTTTATATTTTTATGTGGTTAACTTTACTATCTAATAGACGAATAAAATCACATTAAAAAAATTACAACAACAACAGCAGCATATCCAGTGTAATCCCACAAGTGGGGTCTGGGGAGGGTAGGATGTACGCAGACCTTACCACTACCTCATAGAAGTAGAGAGGCTATTTCCTGGAATCCTCGTCTGAACAACCCATCAGCAGAATACAATAGATATGACAAAAGTGAAAGAAAGGGAACAACAAATATGAGGCAACTAACATATAAACACAAATAATGACAATACATATAGTAAAACACTACTACTACTCTACTGCTACTAACCATCTAACCCTACCAACCAATTAGCCTACTATTCTAATTCGCGACTTCCACTTGTTCTCTAGAGCAAGACCATTCCTGTACTGCTCATCAGAGAGCCTTGTCCTAAACCCTCTCCTTCAACTCCCCTCTCTGCAGCCTCATTCTGGCTTGGTGGTATTGTTCTCCCTGTCCTTAAAGCTAATGTCTCCGTTTTTGCTTGACGTCCCAGACAGTGCTGGAGCCAACATTTACGTCAAGGGTGTTCAGATTTTTAGAACATAGGTGGTGATTTTTGTATCAAAGGTGTTCAACAATTGATATATATCAAAATATTTATATTTAAATTTAGTTCATGCTGCCCCAATGCGATGTGTGACATCATCATCGATATGGCCACTATTTTGGATGATGGACCCCAGGTACTTAAAGTTTTTCCTCTTGGGGATAGGTTGGGTGGCAAGCCTCACATCCCCGTTTGCTACATCCCTCTCAACACTGAATTTGTACTCCAAGTATTCAGTTTTGGTCTTGCTCAATTTGAATCCTTTTGACTCCAAGGCGTGTCTCCAGCCTCCAACCTATCGTTGATACTTAAGTTGAAATAAAACATAGTAGTACATTTAAAAAGCTAATTATGTTGGTCTCTCTTTATTTTTCTTAATTAGAGTGACTCTTTAACTTGTAATAAAATGGCAATATCTCATGAAACTGAGCACCACAATTAAAGCTTTTGGATGGGCAGCTACAGACTCTTCTGATCTTCTTTCTCCTTTCAACTTCTCGACAAGGTATATATGGATTTGACCACAAACAGAAATTGTTCTTCCATTATTTCCATCAAAATACTAATATTTAATGGTGATTATATAATAAAACTTTTATGTGTATCTCCAACTTCATTTCAAAAAAATTATAAATGATATGATTAGAGGATATCACAACTTTAAGTTAAGATTATTAAGAATATATATGAACCTAGGGATCTGTTTAATTACAACTAATAAGGGGATGGTTGTAATCCTTTTTAGTAAACAATGGTGTGTGGTCGTCTCGTTCAATTAATTATTTTTATGAGGGCAAATAATAATAGTTAAATGCACATCTTAATTAACTGCTTTTACAGGCTGTAATGGTAAAAAGGTTGAAAAAGTGAAGGTGTTGGAGTAATTATGTCGAAAATGTAACAATTGTACCAATGATTGTCCTAGCACCATTTGCTGCCCCGTTGTTGTATTTTGGGCTTCATATTCGTGTTGTGGGCCTTGGTGGGCTGTGAAATTTGCAAAGGCTTATTACTATTAAATGTCATTCTTGCTAAGTCGTCATCCACAACAAATGCAGCTATTTTACGCTTCAATTTAAGTATGTTATTGGAAAATCATAATTTCAAAAATATGGACTAATAAAAAGACAAAGTATGATATATCATAATTTATGAACCTCTACTCTCTAATGCACTTCACCAATAAATAAATCAAACATTATATTTATGAAAAGGAATAAAAGAACTTCCTACTTTTGCAATGTTATAATATTATCTTTCACCAAAAATTGACAAATCAAGATTTCTTTGTAACTAGGATTCACAACCTTAATATTAAAGATGAATGATGGATACTATCTGAATAAGCCCGAGTTAGTTCTTGAATTTTTAAAATATATTAGTTGATTTTTCTTTTTTGATTTTAGTTTTTTTTAAAAAAAAAAACTGATCCAAACCTAACTATAAAGAGCCTTACTGACATTATAAGTTTAGGTTGTATATTTTTTATTTTAGCTTTATATTATTTACATACTTATCTCCTTTTAATGTAGCATCAAACCAGGAGTAATTTAAAGTGTCATTTGATTGATGGTATTAGAAAAAATAATGTATGCATTAACTTTATGTAGTAATTAGTAGTATCTTGTTTAGTACTTTTTTTTTAGCTTTTGTATACCTCTAGTTGTATATTAAGGTGTGTATTACTAGTATCACATGGATTTTTATGTGTTAGTGATAATACAAGCTTTTTATAGGCTTTTAATGCACGCATTAACAGGGTTAAAGACTCAATTGTCCCTCAAAATTTTGTTTAGAGTTATTGTTATATACTCTAGCAAACAATTCCTTAGTGAGTTAGTTTAACATATATACTTCCTATTTCTTAAATTGTATTACTTATTTTACATGTGTAGTTTATGAGAGTATTGTATACTTCTTATATAAGGTATGGTCCCTAAGTCAGATTCTACACTTTTTTCTTTCTATCTACCTCTGAGAAGAAATAATAGCTTAAGAACCGAAGCAAGATTTAAAAGGTCTTATCTTCTTCATTTAAGTTTTTACAATGAAATAAAGATAATTCTTTTCCATTTTTATATATTGAATCACATCTCTATTTGTGATTTTGGATGAAGGGTGCAACAAGCACATTGGACGGAATTATAGATACTGTTTCAGCAGAACATCCAATTGCTCCATTACTCAATATATTAAAGCCTCATGGAAAGCTTGTAATGCTTGGTGCACCACCAAAGCCACTTGAGTTGCCACTTTTCCCCTTGCTTATGGGTAAAACTAATAAATATTTTCTTCCTCAGTAAATCGAAAATTTTATTTAGACACTTGAATTATTAGTTGTCTTAATTGAATATCTAAATACATAATAAAATATTCTTTTACACACTTTGGACTCCAAATTTGGAAAAAAAGCGTGTTTTATGGAGAAAAAATAATTACTAAAAATATGTCACGTCTTTTAATTATACGCATCAACCTCATTAACCTGTAAAACTCAGGTTTGTTCGAAATTGAGGTTAATTGTATATGACATAATTTTATGCATGCAGTTAACTTATTTGCGTGATCTGCCATGACAAAACACGTAAAAGCTTTTCTATAATTTGAGCTAAAAGTATCTAATATGAAAACTTTATCATATGTTTAAGTGCTCAATGAAATAGGTCGTCTTCGAGTATCTAAATAAAATTTATTGTTGAAGGATACCAAAGTTCCACATTGGTGGTTAATGAGATGGGTGGACTCCTTATAAGGCTTTGACAATCCTCCTCCCGTTGAACTAAGCTTTGGCGGTATGAGTTAGTCCCAAGACCTAATTTTACATGATTTCAGAGCAGGACTCATCTCACCCAATGTTGGATCCTCGAAAATTAAAAATTGTCCACGCATCAGATGCTAAGCACTTGGGCAATCCTCCCCCTTTGAGGGTCTCCCCCAATTTTCTCAATCCCCTTTTCATTTCTTTATACTTCGACAAATATAGTTCTAATAGCATTATTTTAAAAAAAAATAAAAAATATATGAAACAGGGAGGAAAATAATAGGAGGAAGCGTCATTGGAGGAGCAAAAGAGACGCAAGAAATGCTTGAATTTGCAGCAAAACATAATATTATGCCTGAAGTTGAAGTTGTTTCAATGGATTATGTGAATACAGCCATGTCCAGTTTTGAAAGTGTAATTAAATAATGGTATTTAGTGTTATTGATGTTATAATGATATTGGAAATGATTGTCTATGTTGTTGGGTTATTGTTGATTAATTTGAGCTGAGATGGATTCTGGGATGGCTTATATTAAGGGGAAATGCTGCCGAATTTTTCGTAGAATTTAAAGACAACTTGGAATTTCGCGCCCAAGAAATTGTTAGCTAATTGTGTAACATGGTTATGAAAAATGAGCATTTTGCTCTGGATATTGAAGAGTTTATTTATGGGTGAAATAGTAGAATTTTGGCCATTTGATGTTGCAAATTGATAAATTATAATCAAGATGTTGCAACTCAAATTATAGTGTCTCATATAATAAAGCTTTTTTTAAAATAATAATCATTAAGAATTGTTAAAATTTTAATATTCGAGTACTGACTAACGAGGATAATTCAATCACAAAAGTTTATGCTCCATATTATAGAATAGGTTCAAAATAGTTTCTTTTAAGGTTGGACCTTTCATTTACAACGATCAATAACAAACTTTTGGTCTTGATACGACGAAATATTAAAAACTAAGGATTCTTTTGATAACTGAGTAGAATTACGTAGGTATTAATAATATAAAATTTAGTCATGAGAGAATTTTTTTATATATCATTTTATGCAGATATAATTATACAATTATATTATATTTAGATACTTATTTATTCATTATTCATATTTTATCCTACATAAGATAATACATACATTCTTTAATACCTTATACATGTATTAGTTATATGGGTTTCTAAATTACACATTAAACATCGTATTAGTTTTATATATAGTAAATGAATGTTAGGAAACATAGAACTTCCTCTGTCTCAATTAATGTGATATATTTGTCTTTTAGTCAGTTCCAAATGAATGATATATTTTTCTATTTGATAAATATTCCCTCTGTCTCAATTAATGTGATATATTTTCCTTTTAGTCAGTTCCAAATGAATTATATATTTTCCTATTTGATAAATATTTAATAATATTATCAATATTTTACTAATATTGAATTCTACTTATTTAGCAAAAGGTCCACAAAAAAATATACTTTTTTATTTTTAAAAATCATTTGTTTTAATTTGGAATTTTAGAAAATCCTTTTATATTTTTCTTAAACTTAAAATTAAACCTCCAAGGGAGTAATATCAATCAAAAGAAAAAGAGTAAAATTAATCAAAGTGCAATAACGTGGATCGTTCCCAACTAACGTGAAATGGATATCACAGAAAAAGTGTAATTTTGAATGGCTTCTCTATTTTTCTTTCCTTTCTTATTGCCTTTTGCTTTTTTGTTTTTCTTTTTCTCCTTATTTTATGTCTATATATTCAAAAGAAACCATGTAAAAGTTAAATAAAAAATTATTTTTGT
>DF362257.1:37297-48886 GCA_000787875.1 Solanum virginianum
ATATTAATTAATAAATTGATTATTTTATGTATTATTATTTGAGAGAAGTATCAGCACAATCTTCTTAGTACGTACATTTTTTTAAGAGTTTAAATTATATGCATTGTTAATATATAAGATTTTCTATACCATTCGGTAACTTTGAAGATAATTATCATAATTTTTCAAGTAATATTTATACCTTTTGAAAAGAATATAATTTAGAAAAATATTAAAGATAATTTGAATCATAATTATACTATAATCCAAATTTCTTACTAATTTCTAGAGATTTTTTCCTTTCCTAATTTGAATCCAAGTTATACACACTCTCTCTCTCTCTCTCTCTCTCTCTCTCTCTCTCTCTCATAGGTATTATATGGCAATAGTAAAATAACGATGTTGCGATTCTTGCCTTTTCTTTTTATTTTTATTCATTTCATTTTTCTTAAATTATTCTGTTCATCTTTCATTTTATTTAAAAAAAAACTTAATGTATGACATTCATATTTATAATAATAATAATAATTCTAATAAAATATGTAATCAAAAAGAAGATTTGAAAGAGATGGAAGATGTAGGGAATTGTTCAAGAGATTTTTTGTCTTTTATGAAAAACATAACAATAGAAAAACGAAATAAACACTTCAAAAAATAGATGTAGAGAGTTGTTCAAGAGATTTTTCGTCTTTTATGAAAAACACAATAATAGAAAAATAAAATGAACACATCAAAAAATACTTAATTTTATGAGAAAAATACTAATAAATCCAAGAATCAGTAAACAAAATTAAAATATATAAAAAAAATTTAGCTTTGATTGTAGATATAAAAATATATAATTTTTATTTATTGAAAAAAGAATACACAAAAGACTACACAGTGAAGGAGAAAGAAATTGATATATATTTAATTAAGAAAAAGATATTTAGATTGTTGCGGAAGAAGTCAATAAAGTAAACTGAACTATTTGTCAAAGAGGAAGAAAGATAATAAAATAGAGAAAAGTAGAAGAAAGAGAAAAAAAAATAATAATTGTGTTGTATTTTTAAAATATAAGTAAATATATATTATAAAAAATACTTTTTGGTAACCTTACCTGATGGTATAAAAATTTGGTACACTGTACCAAAATTAAACTCTTTTTTAAAAAAATTATGCATCTTTTTAACCTTAAAATTTGAACATCTATTTTATCTTTAAAACATGCATATTCTTTATAATTCTATATTTCCTATTTATTTTGGAAAAATATAAAAAGAAAAAATAAAACACCTGAAAGATATTGCTCATAAATAAGGGACGATGGTAACATATTAGAGTTATGCTAGTAATAATAGTGCATGAATTAATTAGGTTGAATTTAGTTATTTATTTTAATTTTTTACCTTGCACAAAATAAATCAATTAATAGATTCTCTCTTTAATTTATATGTATGTGTTATTATGGGGGATTGTAAACTTATAATCAAGCATTATATTTAATGTGCTGAATTTTATACACAACTAAAATACTACTCTATCAAGTATGATATTAGTATATTTTAGTTTCAATACACAAATAATTTACCAATTAAGCCCTTAAGTAGTTACTCTCATCATTTCAATTTATTTCTATGAGTCTGACTTGGATAAAGTTTTAAAAAAAAATTAAATATGGTATTAATCATATCACGTGAAAAATTAAAATAAAAAAGTATACATAAAAAAAAGGCACTTTCCAATGTAGTGAAAGTGGCAAGTAAAGCTTGCTCGAGCAATTGAACACCTTTAGAAATGAGGTAAAAGTCAAAATATACTGACATAGGTAAAAGTCAAAATACACTGACATAATTAAGTAATATATAAGGATGGATATAAATGGAATATCAAAATACTTATATGCATTTGAGATTTCAGTTCACGTAAATGCAAAGAAAAAAAGAAAGCAATTCTAGGTATGCAATTTAATCATACTTAATCAAACTATCTATATTTAGGGGCAGAGCTAGTAATTTTCGTGCAGATTTGGTTGAATTCAACAAATTTTGCTCAAATAGTATATTGGTATTAAAAAATTCATCAAATATGTATAAATACTAAATTTAAAATTCAACTATTGTCAATTAAAATTATCATTATAAAATTTAGAATTCATAAAATTGAAATCCTAGCATCTCGCCCCTCTATGTATATTTCTTCTCTTTTTTTTGCTAATCATTAATTAGGAATATATATAAATTTAATCAGGTTGATTACATATTATGATAGCTGTTGAGTTGATGTAGTTCATCCAAAGTGGAGATGTGTATAGAGACTGAAATGTGGGAAAGATTAATTAGTTGGTCATGAATTGAATAGGGAAAAGCAAACACCATTAATTAAATGGAGAAATGTGGGAGGCTGGGAAAAGCGCACAACCAAATTAGATGGTCAATTTGCTTACCCTCCGTTCCATTTGATGAGGTATCGTTTTTTTTTTTTTTTTTTTCAGTTCATTCCAAAAAAAATAAAAATAGCACTTTATTATAATTAAAAATAATTTAATTTTTTAATTTTTTTTGAATAGTTAATAAAATGATCTTCAATCATATAAATATCAAAAAATCATTTTAGATCACAAATTTTAGATGTCTTTTTTTTTAAAAAAAAATATCATGTCAAATCAAAGGGTGTCACATAAAATGTAACAGAAAGAGTAATTTATATGACATCATTTAATTTGAAATAAATTTTTTTAAAAAAGAAAAATCTTTTATATTTCAACATCTAAAATAAATCTTAAAAATTTATGTGTCTATAAATAATTTTATTAAAAATTTAAAAACTTTAAATTTAAATTATTTTAAATTATAAGAAGATTACATTTTTTTTAAGACAAACTAAAACAAAATGTGTCACATAAATGTAACACATAGAGTACTATCCTTAGGTTCTTCTTCTTCTAAACCTCAAGAAATGAACACGATTACAATCATGAAGGTACTTCATAATTAACCCTAATTGAGTCAATCCCACACCATTATGGAATTTTATACTATCACTAACGCATAAGTGATTGTTGTCAGATAAGAGAAATTAAACTATAAAAGTTTCATATTGATAGTACTCTGATTTGATTGGATTGATTGGAATGATTGGCTTGTCTATGATTGGTCATTATCTACTCTTATTCTTGTTTTAGATAGACATTTGACATCTTGATTGAGTTCTTTATCTCTTGATTTGAGTTTACTGAGTTGATAGTATTCTTCTTAATTTTGCTTTAGATAGACATTTGACATCCTGATTGAGTTCTTTATCTCTTAATTTGAGTTATCTGAGTTGATAGCATTCTACCTTGATGCATGTTTCATTCAGCCATTTTACACATTTGTACATTTCACGTACTGACGTTCATTTGGACTGCATCATTTTATCATGCAGAGATAGGTATTAGGGATCATCGACAAGCGCATCGTTAAGGATCTATTCGCATTCAGCTGATTGGTGAGACCTCCTTGCTTCTGGAGGATTTCCATATTACTATCATCTAGCTATTAGAGTTTAGACTTACCTTTATTTAATTTGAGGTACTCATGAATCTGTCATCGACACCATCTAGATAATAGAGTTAGAGGCGTCATAGACTAGATAATGATGAGTTGATGTCGAGGTCTTTATTTCTATGTAAGAGAAAAAAAATTTGATTGTTGTCCTATGACCTTTATATATTGAGATTGTCCACCTACTATCTTCTTTAGTCTTGCGTTGTTATGTTAAATATTGATTGGATAAGTGTAATGATGTCAAATGATTCGCTTAAGAATTAGCAACAGTCTTTAATTATCAGCCACATTAAAAGTACCCTCCCGAAACGTGCCACTGTTCCCAACCGAATGACCCGTAGTTGTTCTCTTTTTCTCGAAAACATTATCATGTGCACCTTGCATTAACTAGAACATGTAACATCTCACATAATGACCAACCTTAAAGCATTTCACTACATTGTATAATCAACACTTGTTGGCTAATGAATAGAGCCCGTAAAATAGGAAGTTTGGTAATAAATGTTGTATGTGGACAGGATATTTGGCTAAATAAGTAACATAGGTTCACCAATTCCATTTAGTAAAATAGTTGTCCTCTGACATAAAGATGTTTTAACTTTTCGTCAAACTATTACTACAACTTTATTGATTTTCACTAACTAATAGCGTCATCCAAACATTTTGGACCATGGAACACAAGAGTGGATTTCAGAATAATTTCTCAAACATGTACTAGTAGTAATGGAGCACAAACAACAGTCAAATTTTAAGTGCTATGATTTGTCCTCACTAATTGGTCAAAGCAGCCACTTCCAAAGTTAACTCTTATTTTCTTTATGTGATATTTTTTTTTATTTATTTTAAAAAAATATCATTTTACTTTAATTGAAATTTCTATTTTATTCTTAATAAAATGATTCTCAATCATATAAATATTTAAGAAAATAATTTTAGATTATAAGTTTTAAAAGACGGACGAAATATAATTTGAATGAATTTTCTGATTATACACACGTCTATGTTCTATTCTGACTTGAAAAAAACTCCAAGTATTTGTACCTTGTTAAAGAATTTCATTGTTACATGTCAAACCAAATATTATTGTTGATTTATTCTAAGTAAAATAAGAGTTTGTTTCTCTTAATTAACATGTTTATTGTTTTTCTATTTTCAAACCTACAAATCACACCATGTGTAGTAAAACTTTTCACCATTTTCTATGATTCAGGACCAATTTCTTATAAAGTCGAATGAAATAATTTTGTAATCGACATTTAAACTATAAAATTTCGACCAATTAAAAGAACAGAGTGAATTACACTTACCATTTGCACTTTTATTTTCAAAAACAATGCAAACAAAGAGGGGAAGAGGATTTCAAAAAATAAAATAACATAACGTGTAAATCTATGACAAAGGCCTTCAAAATTTATAGTCAATGAGAGGTGCTAGTTCAAATTTTGGTTATATTTTTACTAAAGAGATATTGTCTCCGAATTTGTAGGGTAATGCACACATATTAAGATTAATATTCAAAGACAAAATTTATACCATACTTTCCACTATTGTTCTTTGTAAAATTATAAATATATAGTGTAATTTATCTCCTAGAAAATATAAAAGTTTAGCAAATAAAAAGATAAATATGAAAAAAGTTTCAAACGTTTACCTTAAACTTTGAACAATTTAAATATTTTGAATTTAAAAAAAAACCTAAAAAATTAATAAAATTTAATTAATTTGGAACGAAGAGAGTACATGAAAATCTTGATATTTGTAGTCTAGAGAAATAAAAGAGAATAAGCCCAACAGTCTTTTTATCTTTAGGTTTAAACTTATATTCTTATTTTTTCATATGGTGAGTAATAGTCCTTCATATTTGTAACATTGGAACCCTTTTAGTCCTTCAAAATTTTGTCTCTCTTTTATGTTTTAATTTAAAATGCTGAGATAATGATAATAATACAAATATTTCCTTTTCCATTCCAAAAGCAAAATCCTCACAATATCACTTGTCAAAAGAGAATTGGTATAAATTTTAAAAGTAGAAACTAAATCATAATCTCTTTCTTTTTTTCCACATAGAAAATAACAAGAAAAGATGGCAAACAAATTTTGTTATGTCCCTAGCTTTTTTATATTCTTCATGTGATGATATTTGGAAGAGATAAGTATACAAAACACACTTAAATTATACTATTTTTATTTCATATCTAAAGTATTGAAAGTTTGGGAAAAATACTTAAACTGTCACTTATTAGTTTGAAAAATACAGCTCTATCTTTTATGCCACTCTCACCATATTGTGTGTGCTACACTTTCTCTTTTATTTTTAAAAAATGACACATCACACTCTACATGGACAAACACATTTTACCTTGGCAATAAATAAATAAATTATAATATTAGTTAAAATTAAATATTAAAATATTATCATTTCAAAAAAAAATTATAAAATAAAATATAAATATTTTTCTTACCCCATCCCACCACTTCCTCTCACACCGTAACACCCCCCCTGCAAAACAAAAATTGTAAATTTTTTAAAAAATTCTTATTTCATCTCCCTCTTTAAATAATAATCTAGATATTATTTTAATTCTTTTTAGAAAAAAATAATTCTACGCTACTCACTTAATCCTCCGCTTTTATTTTTTATTATTTAAAAAAAATATTTTTTATTTGTCGCAAGATTTTTTAAAATAAATTTTTTATTTCTGTTATACTCGATAAACAAGTAGAAAAATAATATTTTTTTAAAAAAAATATGTGTACATATCTAAATTTTTTTTTTTAAAATGTGTACGTATCTAAAAAAATATAAAAAAGATAAAAATAAATTAGAAGCGGAGGATTAGATGCAAGTGAAATAGAATTTTATTTATTTTAAAAAATCTATTTTTTTAATGTAGGAGTGGAGTGGGGGTAGAAGTTTGAACTTTTAAAAAATATTTTATAAAAGAGATAAAAAAATAAAAAAGGGTGGGGATTGTTGGAGGGGGGGGCAATAGAATAGGTGAGAAAAATGTTTGAACTTTTAAAAAATATTTTATAAAAGAGATAAAAAAATAAAAAGGGCAGAGATTGTTGGGGGTGGGTGGGCGGTACACGGGGATGAGGGCAATAGAGTAGGTGAGAAAAATATTTTAAATTTTATTTTTAAAAAAATAATATTTTTTTCAGAAGAATATTTATACTTTAATTTTTTACTTTTAACTAATATTAATATTTTTATTTAATTTTTGTCAATGTGGTATGCCATGTGGCAAGGGTTTCTCCAATAAAAGGGAGAGTGTATTACACACACCA
This sequence comes from Solanum virginianum, assembly GCA_000787875.1. Classification (NCBI taxonomy): domain Eukaryota; kingdom Viridiplantae; phylum Streptophyta; class Magnoliopsida; order Solanales; family Solanaceae; genus Solanum; species Solanum virginianum. The sequence continues at coordinate 44,095 of DF362257.1, forward strand.
TTGAAGTGTGTTTCTCAAACTAATAAGTGATAATTTAGGTATGTTTCTCAAATTTCCAATACTTTAGATGTGAAACTCAAAATAATTGTATAGTTTAGGTGTGTTTCGTATACTTATCTCTATTTGGAACTTAAACTTGTTACCTACGAAAGAATTTTTTAGATGTATTAAAAATTATTTTAAATTCAAAATAAATTTTTAATAAAGCAATTGATGTTTGGTTTGACCAGAACAAACAACACTTTTTTTCTCAATTTCCCCAACATGGAAATTTTTTTTATACTCAACTAGAGAAAGACATTCCATACACTAAATTGCGGAGGAAATTAATGTTAAAAATAAACCAGAGTTTACCAAATATTATAAGTGCAACTATATTGCAGATATGGAAGGTTATTAATGTAATATACCAGGTTAGAGGTAAATTCAGAATTTTTAATAAGGAGGTCCGAAAAATAGAAAAAAATAATATCTAGCATTTAAATTTGAAATCTTAAATTTTAAACCACCTAAACCACTGAATCAATCCCTAATCTTGTATCCGAAAGATTCAAAATCTAAATATATACACTAAAAGGTTTTTTAAAAAATACTTTATATACATTGTGTAAATGTTTGCTGAAAGGGTTCGAGCGAACACCCTTGCCCCTTCCTAAATCCACCCTTAGATGACTTCGAATTTAAGTCCAACAATAAAAGTCTATTTTGAACATTTTCTCCAAAAATAACAAAATATAGCTTCTGATCTCAAACGTCAAAAAGAAGGTTATTAAAATGTTTCTACACATAGGTGTATGGCATGATTTCTCTATCTATGAATAAGACAAGAAGATAAACTAGAAGCCAACTCTCTAGTGTTCATGTGTGCTTAAACTTGAATGAGGAAATGGTAGGACTAATTAAGAGAAAAAGACCTTCAAAGGAGATAAGAATTTGATGATCTATTAAACATGTCCTTTTCATATGCATTGAACAAATGAAAGAAGCGTTACATCAATATCCCTTGGCGGATCCAGGATTTCTAGATAGTAGGTGTTCATTTTTTTAAGGAAAAAAAATATGTGTTGCCAATGGGATTTGAACCAACATCTAGCAACTCTCCTAAACTTTATCAATGGACAAAGAACCAATGCACCCTAAGAACTTCTTATTTAGTGGGTGTTTAACCTTATATTTATACTATTTTTTTTTTACAGATTTTCTATATAAATACACAAAGATTTTTTTGGGATTACTGGGTGCTCGAGCACCCACGATCCAACGTGGATCCACCCCTGATTCTAGGCACTATCTATGGTGATACTTGGTACCATAACTATTTTCTGATTAATATGTTGTGGGGGGAGAATATTTCACTTTTTATAAACTTGTACAAAAAATAGAATAATTGGGAGGGTAGACTTCACCTTTTCCACAATATTTTCTAGGATTGGCTACTTCAAGTTCACGCAATGCACCATCAAGACAATTACATTCCAAGTGCTCAACATGACTCGAATAAGCTTTTCTTAAAAGAAGAAAATGTACTATCTACTAAATATTTTGTTGGGTCGGTGTGTTAAATATATTGGACGTAATTTGTTGTTCACAATTTGAATTTTATTATTATAAAGCTAGGGTTAACTTTGGCCTTACATTGTAATGAAAAAAGCTAATGACATATTCACTACTCTCAGGGGCCTATCTAGGATTGGTGGGTGGGTTGGGGGTTTCAAAGTCACGTGAATCCATATGTTTTTCTCTCTGGATCATAATTAGTAGTGTTGTATTTTTTTATTTATAACATAATTACATATAGATATGCAAATTCATATTCGAAGTATCATATAATGACATGATAATTGGATGCACCTCTATTTTAGAAATTTAAATCTTATATCTATTTCCTTCTTCTTTTTTCTTTCTAAACTTGGGTAAAACCTCTCTAAATGGTTACTCGCAACACTTTTGGTGTTTTAATTAATATTACGTTCTCTTCTTTTGCTTCAACCTTTCAAAATTTTCAAGTTTGTCATATTAAAAATTCTTACTTTTTTTAATCTATGTAAAAAATTTATATAATTAAATTAAATATGTATATTAAAACTAGTACTATTGGATGATATAACATATACGACCAATGGGATTAACTGATCTCAATACATTCGATAAATATATATATAAGAACTTTAGGTCAAATCGATCAAATTCATATCTAAAATTCATGGCCTTTTGTAATAGTGCACCAATCCTCTCGAAATTTTAGATACACCTTTGACTACTCCTTTTTTTTTCTTTTTGATATTCATAACCATCTTTTTTTTCAGACTCGCACTTTCATTTATTTGTGGAAGGCATAACACATAAATGTGACTTTTAACTCAACTTCAACTAACATCTATGTGTGTTCTTCAGCTTTGGGTATGTACAATTAGACACTTAAACTATCCAAAAATTGAACAAGTAGATACACACATCTTATTGTCACGACCCAACCTAGTGGGTTGTACAGGCATCTACTCTAAGACTTAGATAAGAGAACCCTAATTTTCAACCAATTAAATTATGTGAAAGATGAACCAGATAGAAGATAAAACTGAAAAAGATCTTTGAATTATCAAGTACAAAGTTAAAAATATAGTTATTACTTTTTTTTGGGTAAAAAGTCATCTAATACCCTTAAGGGATCTAGTCTAAATAGGCAGAAGAACTTCTAAGAATATAATATGAAACACAATAATAACATAGCTCCCACCACAAGGAAGGAAGAGTAGTAGTTGCTAGAGATCGTCATCGTCTTCGTTTTCACCTAAAAACATCACCGATTGTACAACCAAACTATACCAAAAATAGAATCAGCACACAAAGCACGTATTAATAGTCATCATCTGTCAACCGAAAATTCACCATATAATATATAGCAATATTCATAAGCAAGCATGCAATAAAGGACTACACCACTCAATCTTTTACCTGCATCTCTTACCATTTTTATTAACCACCTCTAGTATATAGCATGATCTCACCCTTTTTAATTATTTCGTTGCCAACTCTATTACATATCATGGCCTAACCTTCTATTCCTTATAATAGGAGTTCTGGACCTACAACCGTTAACTTGGTCTAATCAATCTACCATTTTTATTTAATTGTTGTCAACTATGTCTGACTTAGAATATGTTAGCTTTATAGCCACATTAAGATAGTTTGGAAATTCTCCCATTTACTCATACTAGCCCGCTATAGAGAAACCTAACCCGTGATATCGGGCTAGATTCCTTTCGCTAATGCGGTCTACACGAAAATAGAAACTCAAGGCATAGTAGCAAACTTAATCTTACTCGAAGGCATCAAATCATTACTTAATAATCTTTCAATCACTTTCCACTTGGTTATAATATAAACAACCTCATACTTGATTATATGAAATAAGATAGACAGGCACAAGTAATAAGACAAGTGATACACAATCATATCACAAATACAGTACACAAGTAACACCTTACAATGGAGAATTTAGTACACATCGACTTTCAATTTTCTATACCAATTATTACCATAAGTGCATGATCAATTACAGTTATGCTGATTTTTTCATTGTCACATATATAATTATGATCATACATACATAACAATCAATAATAATTCTCCCATAGAACCTATAACCAAAATGTTAGCATATCAGTGTTACACCCAATCCAATAATTAGCATGTCAGAATGTGACACCCACTTCAATACATTTCAAAATATGACATGGAATTCAATATGTGCCGAAACATGGTACTCAATTCAATATGTGTTAGAACATCACACTTGATCCAATAATCACAGTCACAAATACAATTATTATCATAATGAGTGATTCACACAGTTGCATAATAAAGAAATAACAAGTTCATATCAACAATGGTTTTTCTCATGGAACCCATACCCAAACTATTAGCATGTCAAAGCGTGATACCTGATTCAATAGTTGACATGTTGGAGTGTGATACCCGATTTAATATGTGTTGAAATGTAATACCCAATCTAATAATATGCCTACATTGCATCCAATAATATGTTGGAACATGACACCTGATCTAATAAGGTGTTGAAACGTGACAAAACTTATTAACCAAAGATTGAAATATTTAACTTTTGGCGTAATATATAAATATATTTTTAACTTGAACTCATTTCACATTCATACTGTAATGACCCTGATTGTTGGATGATTTTTTTTAAAAAATTGTCCATTATCATTACTTCTTCCACTCCTTTATTTTAATACTCATTGGTGGAGTATTATTGTGTCTTCCACTCATTGCTATTCCACTTAATTTATTTTGTCCTTTGTATCTTTGAGGAGCCGTTTATTCCTTCTATATAAGGAGGAACATCTTGCTCTTATAGGCAGACAGAGGCGAGTTAACATAGAGAGCATATGACAGAGTAAAGAAAAAAATCGTGAGGAGAAAATAAAATGATTAATAAGTTTGAGAGTTTTATTTAAAAAGAAATCAAGTGCTTTAGATCGTGGTGCCGCGGGTTCTATTTCAAAAAGGAAAGGTCAAAGTGTTAGATTGGCTGTGATTTGACTAAGGCAAGTGGACTTTAATAATTTTGTAATTCTCATAGAATTCTCAAATTTTCCTTTCTCCTATGTGTGATACGTGAAATATTTTAATATTATAAAAAAATGAGGTGATTAAAAATATATATGAGCTAGCGTGTTATTAGGGTACTTGAATTGATAAATGTGGTTAAGTGATGAGAATTCTATATTCTTGATATATATATATATATATATATATATATATATATATATTA
>DF362257.1:48922-59162 GCA_000787875.1 Solanum virginianum
TAAGTAAAGAAAATTAGATATGCTGGAGATTATGAGTGGATTTGTTTATGGAATTCATATCATGTTCATTCATTCCATGACATACATATTTGCATTGATTTCGAATATTGATATGAGTGAGAAGGAAAATATTGGGACCGAGGTCTTTACCAGTTGAGATATAATGCCGAGGTCTTTGCCGACAAAATTACGATGTTAAAAACTTGATGATGATATTGTGATGCTGAGGTCTGTGCCGGCGATGATGTGATGTTGAGATATAATGTCGAGGTCTTTGCCGGTGATTATTGCATAAGCATTACATTTCACCCTTGCATATTATTGCATAGCATGATGTTATTATTGGAATTGATTGTGCTATCATTTTTAGCTTGTGCTTTGGAATTGTGATATGATAAAATACCATCTTTATTAAGTATTATGTATTGCTGGGTTGGACTAACTTTCCGTGCAGGTTGTTGTCGTGGAGATCGATTGGGACGAAAGGAGTTTGTGTATTCTATTAGACTTCCTTTGTTTTGTTATTTGACTTGCTGGGTACCACGTGGTATTTGATACTCATCCCTTGCTTCTACACTTGTGTAGGTTGTGAGCCCGGACAGTGAATAGTTTTTTTTTTGATTCTCCGAGGCTTCCCAGGAGACGTAGAGAGGTAGCTATTGTCATCTCGCTGACTCTCTTGTTCCTATTTCTTCTGTACTTGTTCTATTCGAGAAGAAAGATAATTTGAACTTGTATTTCTTTGATTTTCTGTATTGTTAGTGACTTGAACGCGTGACAACCAAATCCTTGGGTGGTATTTAAGTTTATGGAGATTCTCAACTTTAATTATCTACTCTAGTTAATTACTTCCGCGCGATATTTTTATTATCCCTTTGAGTGAAGGCTGACTTGTTCTGGTGGGATTTAGCAAGTGTCATTATGCCAATTTTTGGGTCGTGATAGTTGGTATCAGAGCCTAGGTTTACAGGTCTCATGTGTGTACAAGCCAAGTCTAAATAGAGTCTTGAGGATCAGTACGGAGACGTCTATACTTATCTTTGAGAGGCTATGGAGACTGTTAGGAAACTTTCATTTATTTATTCTCTCTTATCTTGTGTGGTTATGTTTGTCGGTACTGAGTTATACGCGTGTTCTTTGGACGGATGGCACAGACTAAAGCTACTATTTCTGGTGATAGAGGTGAGGCAGCTCTTGAGGCAATTGTCGAGGCCCCAGTTAGAGGTAGGGGTAGAGCTCGAGCCAGAGTTCGTGCTCGTGGGGCAGCACCAGCGAGAGGTCGTGCTAGGGAGGTCTCTTCAGAGCTTACGACAGACCTTAGAAGGAACCAGGCTCCTTCATAGCACGCAGCCTCATCTTTGTTGTAAGATACTTTATTGAGGGTGCTGAGTGTACTTGAGAGTTTTGCTCCAAACGGTAATATGATAAGCGCACCAAGCGATTCTTAAATCGGAGAAGGAGCTCAGAACCCAAATCAGCATCATGTTCCACTAGTCCATGATTCGGTAGAGCAGCCACCAGTGGGTACTAGAGTTGAGATTAACCATACACCAGCTATTGAGGTTCGAGGTACACCTTTGGCTACATTGACTGAGAGTGAGCAGCGCAGTTATGAGATGTTTAGAAAGATGAACCCACCTCAATTTCAGGGTGGAAGGACAGATGCTTATGAATTTTTGACTACTTGTAGGGAGCTATTGGAAACTGTTGGCTTAGTCGAGTCACATGGGGTTCGATATATTACTCTTCAGCTTCGAGGGCCAGCCAGATAATGGTAGAGGGCATATTCAGGATCCTTGCCTGTGGGATCTCCCACAGTGTCTTGGGAGATGTTCTCTGGTGCTTTTTATGATAGATTTATCCCTTGGAGTGTGAGGGAGGTAAGTCGGTTGAGATTTGAAAGTCTGAGGCAGGATGACTTATCAGTCACTAAGTATGAGACCCATTTCTGTCAGTTATCTAGACATGCTAAAGCCATTATTCCAAATGAGACAAAAAAAGTTCATAGGTTTGTGAGGGGATTGACCTATTCTCTTCGACAGGCGATGTTTAGAGTAGCTAGAGATGTGGCCTCTTTCCAGTCGATTGTGAGTATTGCTAAGGAGGCAGAGTTGATGGAGAGAGAAGTATTTGGGGACCCTAAGAGGGCCCGTGCATCCGATCAGTTCTCTGGTACCTCATTTGGAGATAGGGGGTTCTACAGAGGGGGTGGCTCATCCCAGCGTTGAGGACCAGTTCATGCATCACTACTCGCTTCTGAGGGTGGTCAGACACATCGTGGGTCTACAGGGCGAGACAACTATGGTAGTTCATCAGGATCAACATGTCAGTCCCAGAGTCAGAGGCTTTGTTTTGGTTATGGAGATCCTGATCACTTGCTACGACAATGTTCCTTATCGGGGGAATGAGATGGGCTCCACCCCAGATCTTCAGTTCAGACTAGACCACCAGCACCACAACCCTACAGAGGGCGAGGCAGAGCTCAGACAGATAGAGGTGGCTGCATTCCAGGTAAAGGAGCGAGTGGTTCCATAGTCCTCCAGAGTGGAGGTAGAGGCATTGCTCAGACGGGCGTCGGTAGGGGACCTCATTGCTATGCATTTCCGAGGAGGCTCGAGGTAGAGGCTTCTGATGCGGTCTTCACAGGTATTATCCCAGTTTGTCATCGACCTGCATCAGTATTATTTGATCCTGGATCTACCTACACCTATGTGTCATCCTACTTTTCATCTGGATTTGATTTGCTATGTGATCATATAAAAAATGGTGACCTTGGCTATGCCCGGGGTACCAAAAATTGAGTGGAAGGGTGATAGTGGTTCTTATCCAAGCAAAGTCATCTCTTACATCCATGCTCAAAAATTGATTGATAGGGGGTGTTTGTCTTACTTGGCTTTCATCATAGTGGTTCTTATCCAAGCAAAGTCATTTCTTACATCTATACTCAGAAATTGATTGATAGGGGGTGTTTGTCCTACTTGGCTTTCATTTGAGACACTAGTATTGAACCACCTTCTATAGAGTCTATCCCTGTGGTTCAAGAGTTTGTCGATGTGTTTCCTATTGACCTTCCAGGTCTTCCTCCCAATAGGGATATTGACTTTCCTATTGATCTAGAGCCAGGCACAAAACCCATCTCCATCCCTCCATATCGAATGACTCCAGCTAAGTTAAAAGAATTAAAGGAGTAACTTCAAGATTTGCTGAGCAAAGGGTTTATTCGTCTTAGTGTGTCACCTTGGGGTGTCCTAATCTTGTTTGTTAAAAAGAAAAATGGGTCTATGAGGATGTGTATTGATTATAGGCAGCCGAACAAAGTGATTGTCAAGAACAAATATCCCCTTCCTCGTATTGATGACTTGTTTGATCAGCTTCAAGGAGCATCTTTATTCTCTAAGATTGACTTGAGGTCTGGTTACCATCAGCTGAGGATTAGAGCCTCAAATATCCCTATAATAACTTTTCGAACTAGTTATGGCCACTATGAGTTTTTAGTGATGTCCTTTGGGTTGACTAACGCCCCTGCAACATTCATGGAGTTGATGAATAGGGTGTTCCGTCCGTACTTAGATTTCTTTATTATAGTATTCATCAATGATGTCTTGGTGTATTTTAAGGCTGAGGCTGATCATGTCAGTCACTTGAGGATAGTGCTACAGAGGCTGAGGGAGGAAAAGTTATATGTAAAATTTTCCAAGTGCGAGTTCTGGCTTGATTCGGTAGTATTCTTAGGGCATGTGGTGTCCAAGGAGGGGATTAGAGTGGATCCGGCTAAGGTGAAGGCAGTTAGAGGGTGGACAAGGCCTACTTCGGCTACTAAGATTCATAGTTTTATGGGGTTAGCTGGGTACTATCGAAGGTTTATTCAGGGGTTTTCTTCCATTGCAGCCCTATTGACCAGGTTGACTCGGAAGAATGTAGCCTTCAATTGGTCTGATGAGTGTGAAGCAAGCTTCCAAAAGCTCAAGTCCTTGTTAACTTTGACTCTGATTTTGATATTACTTAAGACAGGTGTGGACTTTACAGTATATTATGATGCGTCAGGAGTGGGGTTAGGTGGTTTATTGATGCCAAAGGGTAAAGTGATTGCCTATGCTTCTAGACAATTGAAGGTTCATGAGAAAAATTATTCTACCCATAACTTAGAGCTAGCAGGTGTGGTTTTTGTTCTTAAATTGTGGCATCATTACTTATATGGTGCACATTGTGAGGTCTTCACTGATCATACAAGCCTTCAATATATATTTAGTCTAAGGGATCTAAACTTGAGGCAGCGTAGGTGGATTGAGTTGCTAAAGGACTATGACTTAACCATCCTATATCACCCGGGGAAGGCGAATGTTGTGGCTGACGCCTTGAAAATTTTGTGATAGGTTTGCCCACTACTGTGGGCGATTATGACTCTATCTGGGTAGTCGTGGATCGACTGACTAAGTCTGCCCATTTCTGATAAATAATACGAAACAAAATGCTCTCAAGCGGTTGGATTTGTATCATCACAGCCATAGCAAGAACCATATGTATCTTACAAAAATGGGTCAAGGTCAAGTATACAACAGAGAAGTTAGATGAGTTTTACATCAGTCAGAGAGTTAGATTGCATGGTGTGCCCTTCACTCTTCACTTCACATTTTTGGAGGGCCTTGCAGCATGATCTAGGTACTCAGCTGGATATGAGCTCAGCCTTTCACCCTCAGACAGATTGACAGTCTAAGCGGACTATCCAGGTGTTGGAGGACATGCTGTGAGCGTGCGTGATTAATTTTGGTAACCATTGGGACCAACACTTACCCTTAGTAGAGTTTGCCTATAATAATTGTTATCACTCTAGTATTCAGATGGCTCCATTCGAGGCTTTGTATGGTAGACGGTGCAGATCTCCGATTGAGTGGTTTGATTCTGCTAAGACGGAGTCATTAAATGTCAACTTTCTGAGAGATGCTATGGAGCAGGTCCGTATGATTCAGGGTAGATTGCTGACGGCCCAGAGTCGACAAAAGAGTTATGTAGATAGGGGGGTCCAAGCATTAGGGTTTATCGAGGGCGATCACGTTTGGCTCAGAGTATCACCCACGAAGGGTGTCATGTGGTTTGGGAAGAAGGGCAAGCTTAGCCCTCGATTTATTGGCCCATTTGAGATTTTGGAGAGAGTTGGAGTGGTGGCCAATAGACTGGCCTTGCCACTTAGCTTATCATCTGTACATCTTGTGTTTCATGTCTCCATGCTCTGAAAGTATGTACCTGATGAGTCTCACATAATTTCATTCGATTCGGTGGCATTGAATCCAGACTTGTCATTTGAGGAGGAGCCTATTTCTATTTTCGATAGACAGGTTCACAAGCTTAGAGACAAAGAGATAGCATCCGTGAAGGTGCAATAGAAGAACCATCCAGTTAGAGAGGAAACTTGGAAAAAAGAATCAGACATACGTGCTAAATACCCTCACCTTTTCACAACTTCAGGTACTCTCTTTTAATTTATGTTCAAGGAAGAACATGATTTTTAGTGGTGGATAATGTAACGACCCTGATTGTTGGATAACATTTTAAAAAAAAAAATTGTCCATTATCATTGCTTGTTCCACTCCTTTATTTTAATACTCATTGGTGGAGTATTATTGTGTCTTCCACTCATTACTATTCCACTTAATTTATTTTTATGTCCTTTGGCTCTTTGAGGAGCCGTTTATTCCTTCTATATAAGGAGGAACATCTTGCTCTTTTTATAGGCAGACAGAGGCGAGTTAACATAGAGAGCATATGACAGAGTAAAGAAAAAAAAATCGTGAGGAGAAAATAGAGTGATTAATAAGTTTGAGAGTTTTATTTAAAAAGAAATCAAGTGCTTTAGATCGTGGTGCTACAGGTTCCATTTCAAAAAGGAAAGGCCAAAGTGTTAGATTGACCGTGATTTGACTAAGGCAAGTGTACTTTCAAAACTTTATAATTCTCATAGAATTCTAAAAGTTTCCTTTCTCCTACGTGTGAGGTGTGGTTTTTGTTCTTAAATTGTGGCATCATTACTTATATGGTGCACATTGTGAGGTCTTCACTGATCATACAAGCCTTCAATATATATTTAGTCTAAGGGATCTAAACTTGTACGTGAAATATTTTAATATTATAAAAAAAGATGATTAAAAATATAAATATGAGCTGGAGTGTTATTATGGTACTTGAATTGATAAATGTGGTTAAATGATGAGAATTCTATATTTTTGATATATATATATTGTTGTGGTTGGAGATTATGAGTGGATTTGTTTGTGGAATTCATATCATGTTCATTCATTCCATGGCATGCATATTTGCATTGATTCCGAATATTGATATGAGTGAGAAGGAAAATATTGAGACCGAGGTCTTTATCGGTCGAGATATAATGCCGAGGTCTTTGCCGGTGAAATTACGATGTTGAAAACTTGATGATGATATTGTGATTTCGAGGTTTTTGCTGGCGATTATTGCATAAGCACTACATTTCACCCTTGCATATTATTGCATAGCATGATGTTATTGTTGGGATTGATTATGCTATCATTTTTAGCTTGTGCTTTGAAATTGTGATGTGGTGAAATACCATCTTTATTAAGTATTATGTATTGCTGGGTTGGACTAACTTTACTTGTTTTATTCGAGAAGAAGGACAATTTGGACTTGTATTTCTTTGATTTTCTGTATTTGTTAGTGGCTTGTACTCTTGTTCCTATTTCTTCTTTACTTGTTTTATTCGAGAAGAAGGACAATTTGGACTTGTATTTCTTTGATTTTCTGTATTGTTAGTAGCTTGTATGCGTGACAACCAAATCTTTGGATGGTATTTAAGTTTATGGAAATTCTCAGTTTTAATTATCTACTCTATTTAATTACTTTCGCGCGATATTTTTATTATCCATTTGAGTTAAGGCTGACTTATTCTTATGGGATTTAGCAAGTACCATCATGCCAATTTTTGGATCGTGACACATACGCTCTAATTTTAGTTGTGCACAATAGACACTTAAACTTGTTCAAAGTTGAACGAATAGACGCATACGATCTACACGACATTATTGCATCCTACATGGTATCCTATGTATATTATGCCACATAAGACTCATGTATCAGCTAGTTGTTCAACTTTATACAAATTTAAGTGCTTACTTGTGCACATCCAAATTGAAGGACATAAATGTGTGTTGGAGTGACATTTTAATATTAAAATATATTAAAATTGCTTCATATGAATTGCCATGTATATGTGAATTGCAAATGTTTACTACATATTGAAGTACATTACTTCTCACATTAAATTGTGATAAAATGTGTCAATAATTTTTCATATAACTCTTGTAATCTTTAACTTACTATTCTCTCATTGTTCTACCTCTTTATTCTTGTAACTTACGTAATAACCTTTTTACCTAATTTACTACACATTGTTTTCTTATTCATAACAAGGAAGAATTATTCACACTATAAACAATGGTAGTCTTGCTTTGTTTTAAGAAGAAGAAGTATACAACAAAAATGAGAAGTGTGAAGAATATTGTAGTGTGTAGTAGAGTATGCAATAGTGAAAGAGAGAGTTGAGACAAAAAAAATATTCTAAGTCTTTAAATATAATTACCATGCAAAAGAGATTAATTATATATTGAAAGATGATGTTTTTTATGGAGTTTTGGACTCTTCAACTAATCCGAAGTTGTTTGAGTCATACAACGTTGGTCGGCTATCCGTGCCTCAACCTGAATATATTTTTTATTCATTTTTAGTCATTTTATTTTTTAACTATAATTTATTATATTTATGTATATTATACCAACAATATGAATTGAAACCAAGTTAACGAACACATCTATATATTATGCCCCAGATATATTTTGCATGCAGAGCTATTCACCGTGCCTTTAAATTACCTTACAACTCATTTTTCTTGAGCACAACTCAAATCCCTTTACTAGCCCCCAAAAGGATGGCTCTTCATACATATAAAGTAAAAGAAAAATATTTTTAGTCAGTGAGACACTTTTCTTTTGAGATACTATTCACTTTCTTTAGAATAAATTTTCGTCAAAAAAGTTAATTTTTCAGGTTAAAAAAGGTGAGGGAAGCCTTTTAAATAGTTGGAAGGTATGCTTTGAACAAACTTCAGCTTTGTCAAGGGCCTTCAATTTATTTTGAGGCCTTTAGCTAGCTATTAACTTCATTTTGAAAACATTCCAACTTGTATGGTCTAAAGAGAAACAAGAAAATGTCTTTAGCAAGAGAAGGTGAGACAAACACAAAAGAGTTGTCACAAACACTTCAATCTTTTGCTGAGAGTGAGAAAGTACATATTTCTCAGTTCTCCCAAACACTTCAAACACCAGTGGCTTCTGAGAGAAGGCCCGATTGGGTACTAAATACCACCAGCACTGTCATCTAATCTGAAGACTTCATTATCCTGTTTCAACATTGATATTTTCTTTATGTTATATGTAGAGCATTGGCTACGCGAATCTCGCAAAACTTGATCCTCAATATGGCCTATGTAAGTAAAATTCTCTTGTACTACAAGGTTATAAACATAGTAGTACTAACAATTTAGTCTGTTTATTGCTCTCCAGACACAAGTGTTATTCCGCCACTTATTTACGCAATGATGGGGAGTTCAAGAGATTCAGCAATTGGACCAGTTGCTGTTGTTTCACTACTCTTATCCTCAATGATTCCGAAACTTGAAGATCCTACTACTAATCCAATTGCATATCCAAAACTCGTGCTTACTGTGACCTTCTTCGCGGGTACTTTTCAAGCAGCTTTTGGACTACTTAGGTAAGTTCAACTTTTTCCACAGTGAATGTTAGTACTAATCAGGGGCAGAGCCAGGGCACTGTAAGGGGGTTTAAATTATCTTTTTTAAAGTAGATGTTGAACGAACGGGACTGCTATGTGACCACAAGCTTTGGAAATAGCCTGTGGCAATAATGCAAGCAGGAGTTCTAGTGCACCAGACTTGCTCCTCTTCTTTAAAGTAGATGTTGAACCCCTTATTTCTTCGTGACTTTACCTCTTTGAACCCTTTGGAAAAAATTCTAGCTCAGCCATAGGTACTAATTTTGTATATATTTTTAACTAATTAATTACAGGTTGGGATTTCTGGTTGATTTTCTGTCACATGCTGCTATTGTTGGATTTATGGGTGGTGCTGCTTGTGTGATTGGACTACAACAGCTCAAATCACTGCTTGGGATTTCAAATTTTACAAACAAGACAGATATCATATCTGTCTTGGCTTCTATTTGCAAATCAATGCATACTGTAAATTCAATTTGTTTCTTTTTTGTCTTCTAAAATAATATATCTATATTAGCTATTACAGCTAATTTTATTTTATTTATTTGCAGATGAATCCTTATACCTTTATAATTGGGACTTCATTTCTAATCTTCATCCTTTCTACCAAATACTATCTGGCAAGTAACTATGTCCTTATAAATTTATGCAGAAAGAATTTACAATAAATAGTAGATCTGAACTCATTAAAAGTAATAAAAACCTTAAAGGTGAATTCATAAAATTTAAATTCTGAACCCGCCCCGCCTCGCCTCTCATCATACCTATGGTCAACTTTAGCGGATTAATGAAAAGTTGTGATTGTATTGGCATACGTCTTAAAAGTTGTAGAAAAAGATAACAAAAGAATGCTAAAAGAAGAAATACTATAAAAAAAAAAAAATTGTGATACTTTAGTTATAAGATGGTCAAAATGAATTAATTTGGGATTGGGGGAGAGTATTAGTTACAAGTTCAAATGTATCTGAAACGTTTGTTTAAATCTTGTATTTCTACTAAAAAAAATCATTAAACATATACAAATATTTAAGGTGAACCTATAACTGTTGTAACTATATGTTCGATGCCAAATTTAGAAAACAAAAATCATAAATTTTAAAGGGGTCATTTGCTACGCAGGATAAGGTCAATATTTAAGAATTAAAGTTGATTAGTTGAGATTAAAATTATACTTCGTTTGATTGAAAGTTAAAATTTAGTCGGAAAAAAATTGATAATACTTTCAATCGAACATGTCAAGCATAAATTTAATCTCGACCTTAATCCTGAATATCATCATATCTCATCTAATTTGATATTATAAGTCCCAAAATTATAATCCTAGGACTAACTTTGTCCGCAAGCTAAAGAGCTCCTAAATTCTAACTTCGCTTCTGAGCATGGAATATTAGCTATCATGCTTCAAAACACCTCTCATTTGATA